>PVIC010050777.1:0-12712 GCA_004025085.1 Thryonomys swinderianus
TAAGAATTGAATTGAAAAATGTAAAGACAATTCTGTTACATATTTTATTTCTGGCCACCTGTTCATGTATCTTCCATTCGAAATACAAGATAACGTAATTCCCCTAGTTAGGGAGACAAACTCCAATTTTTAGGAGAGTACTAAAAACAGTTTAGTACTAGAAACAATTTAGTTCCTCTAGAAACAACGTTTCTTAGTCTACTCTCTCATGTACTATCTGTATGTATTTTAGCTCCAGATACACTGTTTTTCTTAGACTTTCACTCTAAAATATTAAAAATGTATTACGTATATCCAGCATCCTTTCATCATTCATTTCTTCATCCAGTGTGATGTTTTCCACTGCTTTCCACCGTGAATACTTCATAGAAACTCCTCTAAGATGCATTTAACATAAATTTGGTAGGGAAAGAAGGCTTTTCAGTGTTTGCACAAGTTTGGGGTCTGCTGTCTTTGCTTGAATCTCTCTTCCTCAATTTCTTTGAGAGACATGTTACCATCTTCATCTTCCCTCTGAGAACGATAAAAACTATTTTTTATAATTTTAATTAAATCACTGGATTTAGGTTCCTACTGTTTTAGAAACAACAAATAATTATTCTTCTCCATTATAGTTTACGACTCTCCCTAAACGGTATTAACCCAATAATATTTAGTTATGCTATGTTAGATTCAGTGGCCCTTCAAAGTGTCCATGCCAGAGCTTTTAGACTTTGTGTCTATGTTATAGGCTACGGTACGATGGGTTTTCAGATGTAAAGTAAATAAACAATTCCTTGTTGGCCCAGTGAATCACTTGCACCCCAAAGGCAGACAGTGTTTGAGATGTGAAGGACAAATGAGAGCCCGAAGGACAGAGCAGAAAGCACGGGAAGGTATGTGGCGAGCTTCAGGAGTAGAGACTGGCTTCAGCTGCCTGAACGGAGCGAGGGGCGCGGTCTTCCAACTCTGAGGAAACACAATCAGCCCTCGCCCTTGCTGTGCTGAGAAGCGCGCTCCCCAGCGCCGCCTGGCAGGCTCTCCTCACCAGTCTTCATCTCTGTCACTCACGCTTTTGACCTATGGACAGTAGGAAATAATACATTCACGATGTTTTGTGCTCACCGTGTCAGCACCGTGGCTATAAGCGAAATATATTATGCCCGAAAAACTCTTTCTGTTTCAGCTGTAGTTTGGGAAAGGCTTCAAATCTGAATCAAACATGGGTTCCACTCCTCTCCGGCCAGATTTAGGTGATGGGCTCTGCCGTGCCAACACAGGCAGGGGTGGAGAGGAAGCAGGGTTTAGAGCGATCCCAGGACACTGACGTGAGAAATGGAAATTGCTTGGAATGTGGTCTAAAAACTCGAAGGCCTCAGTGGAAGGAAGAGGTTCCTGCATGGAGCTTTCAGGGACAGAGCCAGTGACATCTGGGACAGATCCCTTCACTTTAGTGAGACTGTGAAAATGCCAGGAAGAGACTAGGAGCAGCCGGGGGTCCTTCCAAAGTGCAGGGGAAGAGCAGTTTTGGGGCTTCCCCATAGAGAACAGGAAGAAGACACCACCAGGCAAGGGTGTCCAGCAGGGCCAACTCCTTGCCCTTAATCTGAAAACTCACTATGTGGTTAATCCCTTTCCTGTTCACAATTTAATATTGCTGGCCATAAGACCTGAGCCCAAATGAAGCCAGCAACGGAATGTATATGTAAATAAATGCACATGCATATGCAAACGAATGTAAAGAAATAAATGTAAATAAATCCTGCCAGGAGGATCAGGTTAAATAATCAAAGCCCAGCAATCAGAATTATTAGAGAGGAGTGGTCTTATCTCCAATTAAAACAAAAATAAAAAGCATTTTGTAGTTCTAATTGTGCTGGTGTAGTGGGGCATGATTATAATCCCTGCTACTTGGGAGTCTGAACCATGAGGACTGTAAATCTGAGGCCTCCTGGGGAATTTAGCAAGGCCTTCTTTCAAAGCTAAAAATAAAAAGGACTGGCGATGTAATTCAGAAGTAGCACACATGAAGCCCTGGATTTAATCCCTACCACTGGAAAAAATGATTAACAGCAATGCATGATTGGTATCAAAGCTACCACTGGAAAAAATAATTAACAGCAATAGTGTGTGTTTTCGTGGTGCATAGCATCACACTAGTCATATACAGAAAATTTAGCTTCTGAACTAAATGCATGATTGGTATCAAAGCTAAGTTAACACTCTATAAGACTGATGAAATAGGTCAACACAGACAAATAAATAAAAGCTTTATAGTAACAGTACTCTATAGAAAGATTTATAAAGTAGATTCAAGAGACTGACTATGAATAGTGAGTTGTTCCAAAGGAGAAAAAGAAACAGAAAGAAGATAATAAGTAAACAACACCAGACTACTTTCTTGAGTTATAGAAGACCTGAAATTGCAGATTTGAAAGGCTCATGACTATAGTTCGACTTGGCTTCCACGGAATCCCATAAAATTGGGATGAGAATCTGATCTATATAAGGTAGAAAAATCAGACTTCTGCTGAACTTCACCTGAGAAGCAGTAGAATAGAGGTCAGAACAAACTTATGTTTCTACACACTGAAAGAAAATGACTACTACTTTGGAATTATTGAATGAGGGGAGAATACATTTATCAGTTAAATGGAAATAGAGTTATTCAAAGAATCAAAGATGATACCGTTCAAGTGCCTCTTAGATATGAAGAAAAAATGAAAGCACTTTTGGATAATGAATATAGCAAAGATGAAAAAAGAAGGAAAGCACTTTCAGGTAGTGGATATAGCAAAGAAAATGAAATGAGGAAAAAAAAAAACCACTCAAGTTCTTTAAAAAACAGTGAAATGACATGAGTTCCTACCAGAGCATTAGAGGCATAGCAAAAATCCTAAGAGAAAATTTGTATTCATGGCTGAATGATACAGGGCCATGTGACATATTACTCCAAATTTATCTTTTAAATACATAAATAATTACGCTGTTTGATGCAGTACTTCTTGAGAGGTAGGAGTTGGATGCTGGCCTACGAGGTCACCACCTCAAGGCTGTAGTGAGCAGAGCTGTGCCCTACGCTGGTTCCTTCACACAGCTGGGAACAGGCTCCTGACTGGGCCTGGGCCTTGTCTGCTCCCTGGCCTCTGTACGTGGGGCTCCCTGAGTTTCCTCAGAATGGGGCAGCTTCTCCGGCGTGAGAGAACCAGGAGACAGAGGCTGGATCCGTCATGTCTTTTATGCCTCAGAGGCAGAAGTTGTACCTCCCTTCGGCAAGACAGGCCTGATTCAGTGGCAGAGGGATCTACACAAAAACACGGCTGTGAGAAGAGCATAGCACAGCCATCTTGGAGGCTGATCACCCTATACTTTAAAGAAGGACTTCAGGACTCACCCGAACAAATAGGAGGTAAACTATAAACTCTGAGAAACTAAAAGACACAGTTAATAGAGACAAACCTTATTAGCATTTTTAGTAGAATTGTTAAATAAATATGAAAGTTTTTTTTTTTAAGCACAAGTTTCAAAGGGAAGAAAAGAAAGCAAAGCTATTAGTGGTAACAAAAGATGATTTCAAGTAAATGAATGAAGAAAGATTAAAAAATTGAAATTGATTTTAATTAAAATTTACTGTTCTTGTGAAGGACACCGAAAAAAGAATGAAAAGACAAGCTGCAAATTGAGAGAAAATATACAAGATCGACATGATAAAGGACTGTTATCCAAAATAAAGCTACAAAATCTCTCAAAACTCACCAATAAGAAATAAACAATTCATTTAAAAAGTGGGCTAGGGACCTTAACAAGGATCTTGCTAAAGATGATCTATCTATCTATCTATCTATTTATCTGTCTGTCTGTCTATCTATCTATCTATCTATCTATCTATCTATCTATCTATCTATCTATCTATCTGATAAATCAATAAGTGAAATGCTGTTCCACATTGAAGGTCATGAGGGGAATGCAAATCATAACAGTAATAAGATACCACCACATACTTATTAGAAAGGCCAAAATACAGACAACAGGAAGTACTGGCAAGGATGCAGAACAACAGGAACTTGTATTCACTGCTAATGGGGACATAAATTAGCCCTGCTGTTTTGGAAGGCAGTTGGCAGTGCCTTAAAAAAAATAAACATACAGTACTCTGAGCATACGGCCCAGGAATTGCATTCCTCAGTGTTTTCTCTGCCTTTTGTATCTACTCCCTTTCTTGTCTCATAACCTTCTTATGAACTCTTCCTTGTTTCTCTTTCATTTCTGCCTTTCCTGTTTTTCTGCCCTTGTTGCTTTCTGTCCTTATTCTTTAGATAACTCCATAACTCCCATTGCATACAAGGTGTGAAGATGTTTTAGGGAGTTGAGAGGACTTCTTGTTACTGTTGAGACTGTCTCTGCGTGTAACACAAAAGTAACTACAATGGTTTAGATAAGTGCATCTCTCTTTAGAGATATCTGGAGGCGCACAATCCCCACCCTGGGTGGTGAGTCAGCAGTATCCAGTCTTTCTCCTCTTCTTCTCTCTGGTATTAACATGTCTTGTTTGTCTTCGTGTTCCCAACTGTAGTGAAGCCATCATAGTTAGGGACCAATTTGAATCATGAATGCAAAAAGTTCTCCACTTGATGTTTTATTTTTATTATGGTGAACTGAATATTCCAAGATGACCCATTTATTTCAGTCTTAGAATTATAATAAATATTCTGGTGAATGTTCAGAGTACTCCTTGTACTTATTAGCTATTTCTAATTCTGTAAAACTCCAAATCTCGACAGTGTACATCAACAAACAGTTCTTTTTGCTATTAAATATTTTGGACTATGTATTTGGTGCACATGACTTTGCGCTCTGAACATCAGATGAGAAGGGTAAACCACACTCTGATGCTACTCAAAGCAAAGGAAAAATCAGAACAATTCCAGTGTTTTCTGTAGCTTCTGCCCAGATATTGCAATTACATTCATAGATCAACAGTACAGGTCGAGGTAAGTTACAGAGAAGCCTCACAAGTGGGAAGGAAGTATATTTTGTCAGTAAGGAGCTGCTGCAAGTTATGTTGTAATGTATAGAGGTATCTAATCCATTTGGAATGAAATAAGAGGTAAGAAAAATAATTTTTGCTACCATTAAAGTTGATAATTAGGAGAAAATTAGGAGAGACAGTACTTTAAGACATTAACATTAAATTTGATTCAAGGCTGGATGTTTTGATTATAAATCATTTTGAAGTTTTAGATCTTTTAATGGCAATATATATTAGTATCTATCATAAGTAGTCTAAAATATTGATGCCTTAAATTGCCTTGAAAATCACCTATATGTGCTAACTGCCCAACAATTTGTTATTATTTCTTAAACTTACATGAAAATAATCAATCTTAGTTTTCAATATGAACATCAACCAACTGGCAGATGAGATTTTGAGAGATATATCCATAGATATTGTAATGATCTGCATTTTCACAGTAGAGTATTTTGTTTAGACAGGAAAAGGAATTTGTATGGGGGAATTGAAAGTTAAATAAAAATAAATATTGGTCTGAGCAAGTCATGTTGAATTAAAAAAGCTGAATATTTTATGGGCTTATACTTGGCCTTACAAAAGTAGAGAAGGCTTATGAATTTTCATGAAATGACTTCATTTGAAGAATTTAAAGACTGAATACTTTTTTCACATTATGAATAATCTGTTAAATAAATGTTACCATATCTGTCATTTTCTGATTTTGCAGAAAGTATCTGAAACATATTTATGAATCTAAGAAAAAGATGCTATTGATTATTCTGAACTTCAACCCATTTATTCACCTGTATAGTAACAATCCCATGAAGTTTTCCAAATTACTCTTAAGCAATTATTGACAAAAATGAGATGAGATTCAGTTTTGTGGCTTCTGGTTTTAGAAAGAAACTAGACTATTGATTTTGTGCTTTTAAGTTTCTTTCTTTATTGATTAGCCTATTTTGCCTTAGTCCAATTTTTGACATGCTTTCTTTAATTGAGAGAGAAGTTTAAAGAAAGCATGAGATTGAATTAAATCTTTGGTCAGAACTATTGTCATCATTTTTAATTTTCCACACCCTGGTACAAATTTCCTGTACTCTCTTCTTTTTAATTTATCAGATTCGCAGAGTCTTCCTTAATTTTGCTTAGGTGTGTGAAGTCTAAATTATCTAAGAATATCTACTTCATCATATTAGCATTGAAATTAAAAGTATAATTTTAAGTAAAAGTGTTTTTTTTTCCCAAAGAATGCAAATCTTAGGAGTACTGAGAGACTACTAGATTATAGTATAGATTATAGATAATTACAAGGAAAGTAATTAGCCTAAACTAGTTTATTTTACATCCTAATGAATTTCTCCAGGTCCACAAGGTAGTGTGCTTTTAACTGTCAAGTGTATTTTTTTGTCCCACTGTCTCTCTTTTGATATGAGGTCCAGATCTTTTCTTCTAGTACAGATGTGTAGTCTAGATCTGATTGGGAATAATGAGTACTCTAGAGTCAAGCCTCAGACTCAAGAAGAAGAGGTGTCTATGTTCTGGGTTGCCATGAGAGCATTAGGGAATGAAGCTCTCTTTCTGCGAGGACTGTAATGATAACTGATGTGACCACTGACCAGATCCTGCTTCTGGTCTTAAGCCCTGAGACCTGTAGTCATTCTTTAGATCTTGAGAGCCACCATGAGATCTCTCCCTGAAGAGAACCTATGTAGTTCTCTTTATTGTTTTACGTTAACTGAAGTTCTAACAGTATAGCCACTATTTCATTTTGCTAGTAAAGAAAAGGTGGTAATTGTTTGGATAAATTTTAAATAAAATATAAAAAATTTTGAATGTCACTCTTTCCTGCCTTTGGAAAATTGAAAATGATTTTCACATAGATCTAGTTCAAGCCCAGAACTGATAAGTTGGTGGCATATGAACTTGTCATGATTGAACATGGAGAGGAAAGAATGATGCACACAAATGGTTCCAGAAATGATTTTAAAATACCTTATTGTTCAAGTTGAAAGGAGAAAACCCATACCATAAGGTTATATCATAGGTACATTTACACTGGTCCAGACATAACTTTTTGTCTATTCCTTCCTTTTTCATACACAGGAATAATTAAAAAGGAGGAAAGAAAGGAAGTAAAAGGAGGGAAAGATGGAGGGAGAAAGAAAAGAAGAGTGAGAGACTGATGAGATCATTTTCAGTTGTCTGTGTATGTATGTGAAGACTCTGCACTCAAGAATAAGAAAATGTAGGGAAAAACATGTATGGTTCATCTAGGTAATTTTAGAGACCCCGAGCTTTTTATCCTACCCTTCTTCTGTCTGTCTGTTTGTTCTCTTTTTTATGTGAAAAAATACACTTTGGTGTTTGTTTTCATACTCAAAGATATTATTAGGCAAGGTTACCTTCTTTAAACCAGACATAGAATATTAAGAAATTATCAAGGGTAATATTAACTTTATCTATTGGATTAATTATAAATATAAATCTTCTATAAAATATGATTTCAATATTCCTACAGCTGTTCAGTTTCCCAAAGAAGCATGAAGGAAGAAAGGAAAAAAAAGATATAGGAAAGAAATGTTTTTCATGAGCATGCACAAATTTTTTTATCAACACAATATAATTTTATGTATAATTTTATGAGTAAACTGGAATAAGTTAATGCATATGTATCATGTGTAATGATCATCTTGGGAAACTTCACATTTCATCAAACACTAATTATTTCTATATATTGGGAAATTTTCTAGTTATTTGGGAGTATATCATAGACAACTATAGGTAGTATTTTCCCTATTATGGTATATAGTATACCAAAACTAATTCTTTCTCTCTGGTGTTCAGAGTTCCCTATCTGCCCTCTGGTATCATGTGTATCAAACTAGACAGGATGCCAGGTCATCATGTAAATTGACACTAGGTAAGTGCTAGTTTTTCAACGCTGTGACAAAATAACTGAGATAATCAATGTAATAAGGAAAAGGATTTATTTTGACTCATTATTTCTAAGGTTTCATTCCATGGTGGCTTGGCCCTGGTAGATCATGTCAGGAGAAGATGGGAAGGAAGATGTACTCATGACGCTCTGGAAGCAGAGGGAGGGATGGGGCCCCAGCACCCCTTTCAGAGGCACACGCCCCCCGACCTGCTTCCTTTCATCACAGTCTAATTCCCAACAGAGATAGGCTGGCACCCACACTTTTAATACATGGGGACATTAATAATCCAAACTGTAGCAAAGGTAAACATCACGCAATCTGATTCATCTGTGGAAACTGAAAAACTGATTTCATTTTAAAAAAAAAGAGAGACAGAATAAAATCATGGTCTGGACATTGGGCAGGGGAGAGAGGAAGGAGGGAGACATCAGACGCATTTTATAAAAATGTACCAATTTGCTGCAGGAGGATTTGGTGTGCTGTGTTACCAAGTTCTGGGCTAAAAGAAAAACATCTTAGAGTTGAGAAAGACTGATTCAGAGGCCACTAATGCTTAATAAGGGTTCTCACAGAAGAAGAAATTATGGCTTTTTCCTTAAGATCCCCCTAATATATTTGTTTACCAGTGAAGGGCATAAATAAACAAATTAGTTTTAATTTGCATTGCTTCAAGTTACCCTACATTGATAATTTGTCAAAAAATTTAAGTTTTTTTTGAGCTAAACGATAAAGCTTCTAGTGAAATTTGGACATTAGTAATTGTGTGATGCTTTTAGAAAATACATAAAAGAAACTTTCAAATATTTACTAGTGAAGATGGTAAAATTACTCCTTGTGATGACATTTTATGACTTCAGCAACTGAAAGCATTGCCCTGGGAGAGGGAAAGCAGCCAGAAAATGGAGTGTGCCCAGAGTGAGAGATATGGCCGATGTTTTTAACAGTAAAAGGTAAACGAATAGCTTTTAAGAGTAAAATAAAGCATTGACCTCATGGCCATATGTAATGGACCTAATGAGAATCATAGTAACTACAAATTATTTAGTCAATATTTGCAACTATTCATGAGCACAGGTAAAAATCAAGACGAGACAGAGACTGAGAAAGTTTCTATGCCTGTGCTTGATGATGGAAATAAAAGCGAATCACTTAGGACTAAGTGATCTAATTTATATGACTCTTTGTCTTTGAACTGAGAACACCAGTAATTAATGCATAAATGTGTAGTTCACCCCTTTGGGGTGATAATAATAGTGTTTTATTTTAGTACTTATAAAAACTGATCTTAAAAACTGTGAGAAAAATTTGGAGAACTCAAAAAAATGTAAATGAACAAAAATTCAAATTATTCTTCCTTTAGCTTCTTTAAAAAACAAAAAGAGTCTCAAGGAAGTTTTCACTGGAAGAAAAATACCCACTAGAGCCCACGTGGGATGAAGTAAACCTTGTCACCAGAAAGAAGGCCAAGGGAGACATAGGTTTGCTGTGCAAGATGACGGGGGGACCCATCAGCTCTGCTCAGGTCGCTGCCACTGACCAGGTCAGCATGAGCCAGAGAACTGACACCCCTCTCGGTGAGAACCTCAGCCGCCAAGGCTCCCCCTCCTTCAGTGGAGACTGTTGTAGGGTATGCTGGTCAGAGAATGACCTTACAAGTCCAGCTCCCTATAAGGGGATTTGCACCCTCGCAGCAGATGTCAAGAGGCAGAGAGGAAAGCGGTCAGGGTTTCAAGGCTTTAGCCTAGAAGTTGGCCCAGCATCTTCCTGTTAAGTTCTGTTGGGCTGAGAAATCGTGACTGGGTTTTCTCTTGCCACGCTGAAGGAACAGAGAGGTTGAGTCCTTGGATCCAGAAAAACTATGGTGGTCTCTCTCTTGTCACACTGTTTTATCTTCTTTCATTTCTTGGTCCTAGATTATTCATTTTCATTTAAAAAAATGTATCTCCTTTAAAAACTACCTACTCTACAGTCTTTGTGGTTTTTTTCTTTTTTGAGGAGATGGGTAGCATGGAAAATTCCAAAAAAGTTTTATATTTTTCCAAAAAAGGTACATTTACAGACAATATTTGCTTTGACTCGTGTAATACTGTGGTAAAACTGGTTTTACTAGCTTTTAGCAATTAAATAAGTCATGAGAGAAGCTAGTTGCTTTGTCTAAGCAACCAATGAAGATTTTCAATCTAGTTCACATGCTTTCCCTCTGAAACCACAGGTGAAACAAAGGAGAATAAACCAGAAAGCATTCATTTAGTTAAAAAGCAAGATTGAAATGTATATTCTAAGCAGGACCATATTGTATTATCGTTCTTTTCCCCCCTATTTCAACTGATAGCTTTAACTCAATGTAAGATACTTCTTTTCTGATAATTTATCAAATGATCCTATCAGTCAGCAGGAAGTCAAAGAATTTGGTAACTGCTTCATTTAACTACAAGTCACTAAGTGCCTCATATTCTGGGTAAGGAGTTTGGTTTGCCCAGGGACAGGAGAGGAGATTGACTGTGTCATTCGCTTCCCCCGCCTCAGGTATGGAGGTGCCTACCTTCACTACTCTTATTTATCCCCTCCCTTCCTAGATAATATCCACACTTTTACATGATATGAAACTAAGGTAGCAGTCAGAGATTTTTAACCCAGTCTGCCTGGCTATGCCATGGAGCAGACAGATTCAATACACTTTACTCTTTCCAATAAGAAGAAAATGCTTAGTGGCGATTTCCCTGTGGGGGGAAGAAAATTGCAGGCCCTGGGATGCCATGAGTTTCTTTTGCACTGCAACTAGTAGTTTTAGTGCCCTGCTGAGGAAGTTGAAACAATTTTCTCCTGCATGATAGGTCCCTAGATTTTATTATTATTTTTAAACAGCTCCTATTGAGGTCAAGTTTGACCTACTCCTGATATGATTGCTTTTCTACTTCATGTTTTCCATGGTTGCCTTTATTTTTGCCTGTCTAGTCTTACAAATCACTGCCTTTTTATTTTCTAAGTCCTACAATCTGGCTTTCCTTGCTCTTTGTCCTTGTTTATTTTGCTTCCAGTACTTTATGAACCTTCACAATTCAGACAGATAGAGTTGGTGAAAAGATAATCTACAAAAGAAGCAACATCATACATTTTCTAACCTGACATTATTTTTTAAAACTTTGTTGCTAATATTATAGATGGACAAACGTGTCATTCTTTTAAATATTCCAAATTACCAGAGAACTAAAAAGTCTTTTTATTTTGTAATTTGTTTCTTTTTTGAATTGCATTATTGTGTAGACATTTTAAATTAATTTCTAAAACACCCTCTGTATATACATACTTATATTTTGGTTGATATCGGTGTAAACTTTTCTTATAGCCTGTAATTTGACTTTTAATATTATTTATGTCACATCTTATCTTTCAGAAATTTAAAATCTGTGTGGAATCAAGTTTAGTAATATTTTCCTTTATGAATTCTGGTTTGGCTATTTTGCTTGAGAACAAATAAGTCATATAAATATTCTTTTAAAATTATGACATTTCAACATTTAATCTTAGTTGGATCTTAATGACCCAACTAAGTATGGTAATATATATATATATATATATATATATATTTCATTAAATATAATATATATATTTCATTAAAAACATTATATATATATAAATTTTTTAATGAAATGTTTATTTAAGATTTGTACCCATAATTTCCCTAGGTGCATGTAGAGTTCCATATGCTTTGTTTTATTTTGGTTGCTAATCTGTTACAATTAGTTGCTCTTACACTAAGAACCCACTTAACTAATCAATGTATTTGTCTTCTGGTATATGTGTGCATATGTAATAAGATTAAGATTTTATAAGAACTTTTTCTTTGTCAGTAAGTATATTTATAGGTACAAACCATTCAAAACACTGCTTCATCTGATCTCGCAAATTTTGATAGTTTGTATTTTTATTATGCTTTGGGAATTTTGGTTGGATTTTCTAAGTTTACCCAGGATTTATTTATAAGTTTTGAATTTCCAAATGTTAAATTCTACTAGGACAGAATGATTACCCAGTATGATCTCAGTCTTTCTAAATGGTTTGGAGTTTGTTTCATGATGTAGTGTGCCATCTACCTAGATGAATGTATGCGGGGCACTTACAAAAGCTTTACATTCTGCCATTGTTGAGTATAATTTTCTGCAAAAAACAGTTTATCAATTAGTTCAAGGTGGTGATGGCAATCACTTGGTCTTTGTCTTTACTGATACGTGTTTATATTTTATTTTGCACAGTTATTCTCTCAATTGCTGAAGAGGTGTCAAAAAATCTGTTTGTGGAATGAGCTATTTCTCATTAACTGTTAATTTTTTATTTGAATTTTGAAGATCTATCTTTGGCATGTAGATATTTGTGGTTGTTGTATCTCCATGATGATTAATTTTTGTCATGAATTTATCTTCTTCATCTCTGGTACAATAATTTTTAAGCTTATTTCATCAGATATTATTATAATTGCTCCAGAATTCATATACATCCCACTGAGATTTTTATACTTTTCCACTCATACTCTCGTACTCAACTTTGTACTCAAGGTTTTAAATAAAACTTTGTTTTATTTAAAGTTTGGAACCATATGAGTTTAGATAGCTACTTAGTCTTTACGGTTTGTTCTTTTTTTCTTGCCTTCTAGTTATTCAAATTATTTTAAAGTTTTTTTATCTTCAACTTTAGCCTTTGAATTAGTTTCTTACTGTCTGCTTTTGAGTTTGGAATATATATATATATATATATATATATATATATATATATATATATATATATA
>PVIC010050778.1:0-12725 GCA_004025085.1 Thryonomys swinderianus
CCAAAGACCCAGCCCCAGCTGGCTGCACAGAATATCCTCCTAGCTCATCCGTGTGTCGTACTGGGCCTTCCTCGCTGGCTCTTCTGATTCCTGGCCGCTACGAGGTGAGAGCTTTCCTCCTCACGCTCTTCCGCTGGGACATTCCTGCCTCGCCACAGGCCAAAGCCACACAGCCAGCTGACCCTGAACCACAGCCTTGGGAACCAGGAGCCAAAAGCAGCCTTCCCTCCTTGAAGCCATGTAAGTTGAGTATTTCAGGCACAGATCTAACGCAGGCAGCAACTCACTACTGTTGTTTGAATTTTCACTCATTTCTGTGGACTATTTGTTCAGGTGAAGACTCTTCTCTGAACTCATCTAACTCCAACCAGAGTAGACAGGAAGGGGCCTTAGGGCATCTGACAGCCAAAGACGCAGAAGCTCACCTGATTAGAGACGAGCCTAGAGCCACGGGGTTAATAGCTAAAATAAACCTGGTGTGGTGACGCACACCTGTAAACCCAACACTTGAGGCTCTGAGGCAGGAGGAACACATCAAGTTCGAAGTCCCCCTGCGCTAGTGAGTTCAAAGCCAAGGCCAGCCCTGACGACATAGTGAGACCCTGTTCCCCCACCCCCCAAAAAAGATGAGACAGGGCCTTGGGGTACGCCTAGTGGAGTGGTGGAGCACTTGCCCGGCATGCTGAAGGCCCTGGACCCTCGGAGCACGGACGCAGAGTTGAACCGGACACACCCGTGCCCCTCTGGGCCCTCTATCAGCCACCCCATCGGTTCGGGGAGTCCCAGGAGGAAAGGTGAGCGAGCCCCGGATTCCCCTCCTGTCTTCCCATGAGAGAGACCCCTGCAGGCAAAGCCAGGTCTTGAGGGAGGGCATGTGGGTGCTCAGCGATCCTTCCGCCCTGCGCACTCCTCCCTACCCTGTGCCTGCGCCTGGCTGAGCCTGCTCTGCAGCCGGGTCTGCCAACTTTCCCTTCTCAGCTTCCTCGGACACAGCCAGTCCTGCTGACTGCAGAGTCATTTTTGGGTGCCCTACTTCCACCAGCCTCCCTACCCGGAGAGGAAGTGAGGAGCACCATCAGCAGGCACCAGCGCTCACCCTCTCTTATGTTTTTGTTTTGTTTTGGAGACAGGTCTTACTGTGTAGTCCAGGCTGGCCTTGAACTCACTATGTAGTCCAAGCTGGCCTCGAACTCTCAGCGATTCTCCTGCCTCAGCCTCTTGAGTGCTGGAGGACAGACATGCGCCATCACACCCAGTCTCACCCTGTCTTATGTATCTGGCTATTCATGTGGCACAGACTTCTGAGCGGTCCCAGCAGGACTGCATAGATCCCTGGGCCCGGGAAGCCAAAGCCCTGCAGTGCAGACGCTGAGCTGGGAGTGGCTGAGGCGCTTGGGCACAAAACACTGGAGCCAGCCGGGGAGGGGCAGAGGAAGGCGAGGGCCGCTGGGAACAGAAAGACAAAGAACAGGCCACTCCAAAGAGCCAAGAATGCAAATCATCTGCAGGCGCCGCTGAGGCACTCAGCAGGGAACGCGGACGCCGACACCGTGGGTGTGAGTGTGCACCGCCTGCTGAGTCACCTGAGTGTCGTGATCAAGCAGGCCGTGAGTCACCGAGTGTGTCAGTAGTGAGTGTGCCAGGGCCCTAGCGAGCGCAGAGGGCCACGTGCCTGGATGACAGCGGAACACAAGTGAGTGCCCCGTGCAGCGCTCAGCCTGTGCCCAGGTGGCCCATCAGGGAGGGTGGTCTGGGCAGAGCCCCCCCCCGAAGCCCCCCCTTCCCCGGTCATCCTGCTGGGGCCCACCTCACCCACCCCTAAGAGGAAAAGCAAATAAAACTTGGGGTTGATTTTTAGCAGTTCTAAAAAAGAAGTGCACAGGAAAATGCTGGAACCAGGCTGGGGGCGGCAGTGCTCTGGGTGCAGCGCTCTGGGGCCTGAGACAGGAGATCAGAAGTTCAAGCCCAGCCTGGGAATTCAGAGACAAAAGGCCTAACTCAAAATAAAAAACACAGAAGGGGGGCGGGGCGGAGATTTAGCTCAGTGGTTCCGGCACCTGCCTCCCAAGCGCAAGGTCCTGAGTTCGATCCCAGTAACCACATAGAATGCTGGGTGTGGTGACTCATGCCCACCAGCCATCAATACCACATACCACAGTGCCGGGTGGGGTGTGGTGGCTCACGCCTGTCTTCCCAGCACTTGGGAGGCAGAGACAGGAGGATTGCTGAGTTTGCGGCAGCTTGCCTGGGCTACATAATGAGCTCAGGGCCAGCCTGAACGACAAAGCGAGACCCTGTCTCCAAAAAAATAAATAAATAAATAGCCTGCACAGGGAAACCCCATGTCAACAAAACAAGCAAACAACAAAAGCTGAGGTGTGGGCCTTATCTACGAGGTTCGCTTGCCCATTCCACTTGTTTCCCAGGTGGCGCACGCATCCCAGTGTTCATGTCCGCCACGGGGTTGGGTGGATGGGTCTCATTTCACCGGAAGTGAGCAGCTGCTGTGTACCGCGCGCTGTGGAGGCCATTCGGCGGCATGGCCCGCCCCCGGAGAGCAGAGACCTACTGTCTCATTCACCTGACCTTCAAAGGCTTCACAGCCACCCCGGCACCAACTGCAGAGGGTGCGGTGCCCAGACTGTGTGAGGCAGGTGCAGCAGGAGCCAGCGGACCACTGCCCAGGTCGAGTCTGGAGCAGGGCGGGCTCCTCTCTGGGTCTGGGGTGACCGGAAGTGCTGGAAACATGCCCTGGGAAAGGAATTAGCAGGGTCCCGTCATGTGTCACGGACAGACAGGCAGGAAAGGCTGGCAGAGAAAAGGTCCTGCACAAGGGTCAAGAGGCAAATGACCAAACGTCTCTTTGAATATAAACGTATACATTTACAAAGGTATTTATTCAGCATTGCATGCAAGAAACAGCAAAAAGCCGTAAAATACCTAAAAATCCACTGATAGATTATTTAAGTAAATCATGTTATATCCATGCAGCAGAAGGCAGTGCGTGCAGAAGACCTTAGATGTAACCCAGTGTGAAGGCCCTGAATTCAATCCCCAATATCCCTTCTCACCCAAAAAGGATACACACAAATCTACTTACATGATTTCCTTGGGTTGGCTGGAATGGGTAAGAAAACTAATTTTCTACATATCTATATTCTACATTGACTGGTAAGTATAATTTTTTGTTAATTTATAAAGAAGAATAAAATATGTTCTAAAAATAAAGAGAAGTCACTCTCGGTGTGGTGGTGGCACAGGTAATCCCAGCACTAAAGAGGCTAGGCCGGAAGGTTGCCATGTGTTCAAGGCCAGCTTGGGCTGCATAAAGAGTGCAAGGCCAGCCTGAACCTTTTTTTTCCACACCATTTCTACATACATACATACATACATACATACATACATACATACATAAAACGAAAATAAAGAGAATGGGTTAAAACAGGCTTGTAGACACTTCCGGGTTGCACTCCGCTCCGGTGCGCCCCACGCCTCACCTAGCCTGACATTCAGAGCTGGCAACCGTCACTAGAGGAAACACGCCACATTTGGCTTCCACTGCAGCATCATGGAACCAGACAAGACTACAGCTGTCAGCTCAAAAGACAAACACTGATTTGCATAAACCTATGTGACATAGATTTATTCAATGACTTTGAGATATCTCTCTCTGAACAGATAAAATTAATTAAAACTAGTGCACATTTCTGGCAACCATACCCTAACTTCCCATTATTTATCCAGGACATTGAAAATTGGAATATATCACAGATCATTAAATCACAAGCTCCATCAGGAAACGGGAAGGGAAAGCAGAGAAGACTGGTTGTCTGTGCCAGGCATCAGGCTGAGCACTGCCTACGCCTTCCCGTTCGAGTGTTACAACAACCTTGCAAAGGAGAAAGGAAAGAGAACACACACACACACACACACAAGCTTGCATCAGAAACTCTAGAACAAAGGAAGAGGAGGAGAGCAGGCAGGAGGGTAGACAGAGCTAGAGCCCACAGCCCCAGGGCCCCCCACCAGCAGCAAGCGGGGCACCCAGCAGGCCACTTGGGGCGGCCTGGCTCACTTCATCCTCTGGAGACTCCAAAGTTCCGAGAGGCAGAGCCCGAGGTTAAAAGGAAGTGCCATTCACCAGGACCCTGTGCCCTGCAAGTGAGGGCACCTCATGCACACTGGCACCACTCTGACTGAGGGGCGCTCGGAGCCAAAAGTGCCGGGAGTAGACTGCTTCTGGCTTAGCAGGGTCTCCCGTGCAGAGTTGCATAGGCATGGCTGTGGGCTCTAGCCCTTCAGCTGAATTTTGTTTTGTTTTGTTTTGAGACAGGGTCTCGCTTTGTAGTTCAGGCTGGCCCTGAGTTCACTATAGAGCCCAGGCAAGCCTCGAACTCAGCAATCCTCCTGCCTCTGCCTCCCGAGTGCTGGGATGACAGGCGTGAGCCCCTTCAACTGAATTTGTGCAGGAGGATCCAGGGATCCAGACCCTTGGCTGATTTCTTCGAGTCTCTTGCATGTAGGCAGATCTCTCGCACTCCTCTGCATCTGTTTGGGTGAATTTTGTAAGATGATCCTATAAATTATGTGTCGTGTGTTAAATCCATTTCCTTGCAAAGCCCTGGCAACACTAAGATCAGCTGAGTCCTGTTCTGCCCCTGTGTTTTCACCTGTATTTTCTTCCTGCCTTTGAGCTGTCCGGACAGGGGCAGTACAGGTGGTCCCACGAGTCCCACATTGCTTAGCTCCTTCCAAATAGCTATTCCAATTAAAAGAAAGCAATTCCTTCCCAATAGTTTCTGCACATGGGACCAGCCGGGGTCACACACCCGTGTCTAAGTCGTTACACTGTGACCCGATGGGCCCGGCCTGCTCAGCCCCGCCCAGGTCACAGGGTGTACCGGTCAGCGTTCTGTCATCTAACAAAACACCTACTGTGATTACCTCAAAAGAAGAGAACTCTTTTGGCTCCTTGTGTGGAAGGTTTCCCAGCATGAAGCAGCCTCATTGCTTGGGCATCTGGTGGGGCAGCCAGAGGGCAGTGCGGGAGTGCACAGAAGAGAAAAGCCAGGCACACTGACCGCGTCATGAGCCTGGGAGCGGACAGCACGAGATGGGGCGGGGCCAGACCCCTCAGGACCCTTCCCGTGACACCGACCCTCAGCCCAGCCCACCTCCGAGGCAGCACCACACTGGACAGCAGCTCGGTGTCTGGGCCGTGGAAGGACGGGTGAGATCCCCACTCTGCCGCACGGGCCACAGGTGGGGTGGCTGCCTCTCCCGGGCCTGCGGGCAGCTTTGAAGGCAGAGGGAAGGGAGTGGACCTCAGGAATCACCCTGTATCACCCCACAGCGCAGTCGCAGGGAACAGTGAAGAGGTGGGAGGCACTGATTCTTTTTAACTCATTTCTAGATCCTAAAGACCCGCTCCTCCCCCTGCCAAGGAGAAGAGTTCAGGGAGATTCCCAAGAACTCCCTGGGGCTCCTGCCCAGCTCGCCCGGGCCCCCCATCCCCGAGGCCTGCCCTGATGTGGGGAGTGCAGTGCTTAGCAGGAGGCGGCCAGGAAAGGCCTCAGAAGAACAGGACTCAGAGCCAAGAACAGGCAGCTCAGGCTCAGCTGAGAGAAGCCACAGGACTTTGAGAAAATGCCCTAAGCTCTCTGGGGTTAGGATTCTCATTTGAAAAACAAAGAGGCCAGGACAAAGCAAAATGCCACCTAAATTTCTTCCAGCTTTAAAATTCTGACTCTAGAGAGGAATGGTGGTGCCTGCAGAAGAGTCAAAATCATGCCAGCGTCACCAGCCAACTCTGTGGTGTTTTCAGCAAAATAGAAGTAACAGTAATGAAATATAACCCAGAAATAAAACAACAGTATATGAATTCATACAAAAGTCCACCCATCTATCAGTCCATCCACACATGTGTACATGAAAAGAGGAAAGCTCTTCCAAACAGTAAATTGTCAATTGGTTAAAAAAAAAAATGAACAGGAAGGAAGTTGAAACATTGTTAGTGAACATTAAAATGAGTGTGTATAAATTCTAGGGTTTCATGGCATGGTGGGGTATTATATGTAGGATACCCTATTATATATTTTATATAATAACATACTATTTTATAAAGCACTAAAAGAGAATAATGTACAGGCTTCAAACACAAAGCAATGATAAGGAAGTAAAAGTAGTAATTACCGTGGTTTGATCAGTGTATATTTTATATGTATGCTGAAATATCATACTGTACCCTTTAGATAAATACAATTATTATGCTGAACAAAAATTTAAATAAAAACATTTAAGATGGAAATGTTAACTACCTGATTTTATCATCATTCAATGTTATACATGTATCAAATTATCACGATGTACTCCATAAATTTGTATGATTAAAATAATTTTTAAGTAAGTGTCACATGCTTGTAATCCCAGCACCCTGAGAGACTGAGGCAGGGGAGTTACAAGTTCCAGGCCACCCTGGGTGCCATGCCTAGTCAAGAATAATAATTTTTAAAACTGGTGACGCAAAGTTTGATAAAGAGTAGGACATTGCTTGGTGGTGCATAGCTGTAACCCTAGCCCTCTGGAGGCCAAAGCAGGAGGATTGCTGTGAGTTCAAGGCCAGCCTTAACTGTATAGCAAAACCCTGTCTCAAAAAAGACCAAAAGGAATGCCGGATGTGGTGGCTCACGCCTGTCATCCCAGCACTCGGGAGGCAGAGACAGGAGGATTGCTGAGCTTGCGGCGGCTTGCCTGGGCACCATAGTGAGCTCAGGGCCAGCCTGAACTACAAAGCGAGACCCTGTCTCAAAAGCAAAAAAAAAAAAAAAAAAAAGACCAAAAGGGGGCCAGAGATTTAGGTCAATGGTTCTGGCACCTGGTTAGCAAGTGCAAGGTCCCTGGTTCGATCCCCAGTAACCACATACAACAATACCAGGCGTGGTGACTCACACCCACCAGCAATCAGTACCACATACCACAGTGCTGGGCCTGGTGGCTCATGCCTGTCATCCCAGCACTCGGGAGGCAGAGGTAGGAGGATTGCTGAGTTCGAGGCTTGCCTGGGTTACACAGTGAGCTCAGGGCCAGCCTGAAATACAGAGCAGGACCCTGTCTCAAAAAAACGCTAAAAAAAAAAAAAAGAAAAAAAGAAAAAAAGGCCATTTCCAAAGTCTCAAACTACCTCCTCTATAAATTACTCATTCATTATAAAAGGACAAAGCAGTAGCAACAGGGAAGAAACATGTAGGCCAATGACCAAGGTGAGCATCACCAGCGTCAGGTAACCTCACTTCAGGCCTCCCTGAGAAGTCCACAGCGTCCCTCAAAACTCACAGCTGAATCTAATCAGAAAGCTAAACACAGAAACTCCAAAGTGCAGGAAACTTTCCTTGATAACGGACGTGTACTATTTCAGAAGTGAAGCTCTCACCTGAACTCGTCCTGTACAGGAGGATGTCGGCAGACCCGGGGGTCCCGTTTCGGGGACAGGCGTGCGGGGCCCTGCGCTGGACTCCGAGCCAGGAGGCCGCTGTGAGGGCGCTATGGGGCGACGGGCCCTGAGGAGGGCGCCCCAGCGAGCGCGGCCGCCTCCCTGAGCCGAGGCTCCCGCGCCGCTGTCTGCGCATGCGCTCGCCGCGGGGAGGCCGCAACGTGGCGGAGGCGGCTGCGCAGGAGCGGGCGGGCGGGACGAGGAGCAGGCGCGGGAGGCGCGGGAGGCGCGGGAGGCGCGGGCCCCCCGCAGGGCTGCGCGGCCCCTGGGGCGCTGAGCGGCCTCTGAGCGGACCGGGGCGGACCTCCCCTGCGTGGGGAGCCTGAGGCCTCTCCACGGGGGACGCCCTCCGGCCAGCCCTCCCGAAGCCCACGCTCGGCACCGTCATCCCGTCACCGATCTGCAGGGCGGCGACTGAGCCAAGACCTTCACGCGGAGCAGCAGCCCCGTCTCTTCTGTGAACTGTGAGGCAGGCTCTCACTACGTGGCCAAGCCGTCCAGGCTGCACGGTCTTCCCGCGGGGCCTCGCGGAGTGCGGGCTACAGGCTGTGCCACCTCCACTTGCTTATCCGTTGTAGTTGTTTTCACACCCTCTGTCACTACAGATCCTAAACTGACTGCCAATTTACCACTGTTCTGCCTCAGCCTCCACGGGGCTGGGATTAGGTGTTATGTCTTTTGGATACATTGCCAATCTTTTGTGTGAGGTTTTGTTTTTTTTTGTTGTTGTTTTTTGTTTTTAAGTTTTTGAGAGAGTGTCTGGTTTTGTAGTTCAGGCTGGGCCTGAACTCACTATATAGCCCAGGCTGGCTTTGAACTCATAGCAATGCTCCTGCCTCTGCCTCCTGAGTGCTGGGATTGCAGGTGTGAGCCACCATGCCCAGCATTGTGGTATGTGGTACCTGGAATTGAACTAGGGACCTTTCTCTTCTGAGGAAGGCACTGGAACCACTGACCTAAATCCCCAGCTGAAGGCATGCTTGTACTTAAGTATTATTAATTATATATGTGGTAAACATTTTTCTTCAGTAATTTTTATTTTGTTTAAGATCTTTTATTATATTTTACATTATGTATAATTAAATCTGTGTTTTAGAAAATATCTTCTAGTACATGATTTAGCCTGTATAAGTTTTTTTTTTTTTTTTTTTTTGCGTTTGGAGACAGGGTCTCGCTCTGTAGTTCAGGCTGGCCCCGAGCTCACCATGGTGCCCAGGCAAGCCGCGGCGAACTCAGCAATCCTCCTGTCTCAGCCTCCCGAGTGCTGGGATGACAGGCGTGAGCCACCACGTCCGGCATTGCCTGTATAAGTTTTTAATTACTGTGGTTATACAGCTAACCTATATTTTTTTCTTTGAAAAAAAATCAATTCAAATTCCAGCCTGTACTACATAGTAAGATCCTATCTCAAAAAAACCAACCAACCAAAAAAAACCAAACAGGTGTGGTGTCATATACCTGCAATCTCAGCCCTCTGGGAGGCTGAGGCAAAAGAATCAAAAGTTAGTAAAGGACTTGGGATGTGGCTCAGCTCAGAGGCCCTGGGTTCAATTCCTGGTGCCAGAGAAATAAAGGAAGGGCCACCCAGCACTGGTAAGTGGTGAGGATTTGAGCTTGTTAGACAAGGTGATCAGCATCATCCAGAAAATCCACTAAAATTAGATATGCACCCACTAAGTTAACAATCCCACTTTAATGACTAAGACTCTGGGTTACAGAAATAAGGATATGAATAGATAACAAAATGTTTTAAAAATCTTTAACATTGTACTTTTGAAGTAGAAATAGAAAGGAAAAGAATTCAATATTCATTAACCAAGGAGTGTATAAATTATAGTACAATAACACTATGGACTGTCATGCAATTACTATTATGAGTAAATGGATCCTGATATATTGACATAGATTCATGATTCCATAATATATTCTTAAACTTTAAAAAGTACATATACTGGGCAGGAGGGTTAGCTCAGTGGTTCCGGCGCCTGCCTCAAAAGCACAAGGTCCTGAGTTCGATCCCCGGTAACCACATATAATGCTGGGCGTGGAGACACGCCCACCAACCATCAACACCGCATACCACAATGCCGGATGTGGTGGCTCACACCTGTAATCCCAGCACTCGGGAGGCAGAGACAGGAGGATTGCTGAGTTCGCGGCGGCTTGCCTGGGCACCATAGTGAGCTCAGGGCCAGCCTGAACTACAAAGCGAGACCCTGTCTCCAAAAAGCAAAAAAAAAAAAAGTACATATACAGTTTTTAAGGTGCATATATACTGTGTGTGTGCACACATGTGTTATATGGGATCAAACCTAGAGCTTCACATATGCTAGAAAAGCAATTTACTACTGATCTATACACCAATCCTTTACTTTGTTAAAACGGGTTTTTTTGGTTTTGGGGGGGTTTTGGTTGTTGTTGAGTCAGGGTCTCGCTTTGTAGTTCAGGCTGGCCCCGTGCTCACTATGTAGCCAGGGAAGCCTGGAACTCAACCCTCCTGCCTCTGCCTCCCGAGTGCTGGGATGACAGGCGTGAACCACCATGCCCGGCACTGTGGTGTGTGGTATTGATGGCTGGTGGGCATGAGTCTCCACGCCCAGTGTTGTATGTGGTTACTGGGATCAAACTCAGGACCTTGCATTTGCTAGGTAGGCACCCGAACCACTGAGCTAAATCTCCAGCCCTAAAACACTTGTTTAAATCAGATCAAAACTCCTCTGTGTGTGTGTGTGTGTGTGTGCGTGCGCGCGCGTGTTCTCATATTCCCCATGGGGTGCACAAAGTAATAGAAGTACTCAGCAAACTTCACACGGGTTACTCGGTAGAAGTGAGCCGAAGAAGGATGGCTATTCATTGCTTTCATACCCTTAATGTTTAATTTTCATAAAAGCATGTAATGCTCGTGACTTTCACAATTCAAGAATGGGAAGAGGGCTGGGGATGTAGAATTCATACCGCTGGGGTTTGATCACTAGTACTGTGAAAAAGAAGGGGGGGGAGAGGGGAGGAGGAAGAGAGGCAGGGAGGGACTGGGGGGACAGAGAGAGAATGAATTGCAGGCTTTGTGGCACACACCTGCAATCCCAGCTAGTCAGGAGACCGAAGGAAGCAGGAGGATCACAAATTCAAGGCCAGCCTAGGCATCCAGCAAGACACTGTTTCAAAATAAAAAACATAAAAGCAGCTGGGCTGCCCCTGAGTGCGTCTTGGGTTAGATCCTCAGAACCTCAAAAAATAAGACACTTCTTCGGTTTCAGAGGTCACTCTGCTGTACAGTCGTTCAGGTTGAGTGCCAGAGAACCTGTATGGGAGTTAGTATGACAGGGCTTGCATCGGGGTCGAGGGGCTGAAGGGACGGCTAGAGGTACGAGCCGAGAGCTGAAGCTGCCAGGCTCCTGTACTTCAACCCTACACACATAATGTGATCAAAACTACAGTGAACAGAAAATTTTAAAACGTATTATAGCCCGGCGTGGTGGCTCACGCCTCTCATCCCAGCACTCGGGAGGCAGAGGCAGGAGGACTGCTGAGTTCCAGGCTTGCCTGGGCTCCATAGTGAGCTCAGGGCCAGCCTGAACTACAAAGCGAGACCCTGTCTTAAAGAAGAGGTAAATGTTCACCACATATTTCAATCACACCTCAGACTGGTGATACAATTGCACGTGCCTTACTGTACCTGCCCCCCACTCCGAGCGGGGCATAGTGTCCTGGTCCTGGGGACCAAGGACACGCAGGTGGGTGGGCAGAGGATAGCACAGGTGTGCTCCCAGCAAGGATGGAGAAAGCCCTTAGCATGTGCAGTAACTGACTGGAGCTGCACAGTAACACCGTAAGTTCCCCCACAGTCCCTCACGAGAGCAGGCTTCATACCTGCCATGTGGCCAACCGGAAGTCCTACCAGGGAGCAGAGACACAATTCAACTCGGCCGCAGCCTTGTCAGCTGGGTGATTTGATGTGGGCACTGCGGAGAATTCCTAAGGAGAAGGTGCCGGGTCAAGGGCCCCTCCCTGTACCCGGTAACCAGGCCGTTGTTGGTGCCCCAAGATCCTCCCGGTCTCCCCTCTGTGGAATGCAGGCCCCCGGGAGCCTGGCTTCCGTCAGGGCTTTCTCCAAGCACCGCAGCCCCCAAGCCATTTAGGGAACCAGGGATTTAGAAACTAGTGTAGTTAACAATGCTGATAGCCTCTCCTTGAAGACAGCTGCGTTGGGCGCTCTCTGTGATGCTTGGTGTGGGCTGTGGTGCTGGGCATCCGAGCCAGAGCCCTGCGAAAGCTAAGTGCATCCTCAGCCACCAAGCCACACCCCAGCCCCCGAGAAAGTCTGAAATTCCTGCAAGATAGACCGGCTCGGCTTTGTATGGCGCCTGGCTTCCCACAGCGCTGCCCCGTCTCTGCCTGCTGCATCCTCACCCCTCTGGCTCCACAGCTGGACGGGCGTGAGCAAACAGAGACGCTTCGGTGACAGGAGACGTGAAGTAACATAAATGGCGCCTAGATAAACAAGTGGCCCGTGATGAAAGCTTGTGCATATTTCTTTCCTTTTACTCCCCTCCTGATGCAGGCAGAACAAGGGCATCCATTTAAAATATGAATTCAAGGGCTGGAGATTTAGCTCAGTGGTTCTGGCATCTGCCTGGCAGGAGTAAGGTCCCTGGCTCAATCCCTGGAAGCCCCAAGCAATGATATCGGGCGTGGTAACTCATACCCACCGGCAGTCAGTACCACACACCATTGTGCCAGGCATGGTGGCTCACCCCTGTAATCCCAGCACTCGGGAGGCAGAGACAGGAGGATTGCTGAGTTTGGGGCTTGCCTGGGCTACATAGTGAGCTCAGGGTCAGACTGAACTACAAAGTGAGACCCTGTCTCAAAAAAAAAAAAAAAGAATTCAAAGCCATTTGTGAAATATTAGGTATTGAGCTTGGTGTTAGGGGGACAACGATACATTAGAATATCTTTTCTTGAGTTCTGGCCAGAAATATAAACTTGAATGTGATATGGAATTGTAATCAAGACGCTCTTGAGGGGTTATGGGGAATTTTCCGATTGAAAGAAGGGTAGGAGATGGCCAGTGAGAGAATGACATTGGAACAGGGTCTGAAGGATAAATAGGAGTACACAAAAACATATTCTGGGGCTGGATTTAGCTCAGTAGTTCTGGTGGCTGCCTAGCAAACACAAGGTCCCTGGTTTGATCCCCATTAACCACATACAACGATACCTGGCGTGGTGACTC
>PVIC010050779.1:0-12667 GCA_004025085.1 Thryonomys swinderianus
AAAATTGGTATTTACTTTTGGTAAATACAATCATTTTCATGAATGAAAAGCTTTTGATGAGTCATATACTGTGAAAGCTTGAAGTTCTTTTAGGAATTAAAGCATGGATTTAAAAAATAAAATAAAAAATACTGTGGCCATCACAAATATAGAAAAATAAAATAACTGTTTGATTAAGCTTGCACACCCTCCTTATTTAAATCCAAGTTTTAAAAATTTCAATTCCTTACAAGTAAAAGTTCTATATTTAAAATGAGTATGCATTTAGTTTTCCAGGTTTAATAATAATCAACTTTAATATTAGTTAATATCTGAAAGACATTCTCAGAAACTGTTGATATGTTTGAAAGGACAGGATAAGATTAACTTTAACTTTGAGGAGAGTTTTAGGGCTTAGAGAACAATATAATAGACTGAAAGGGGAACGCTTTCAGGAGAAGGAGCACAGTGACTTATATTTTGAATTTGAGAAAGCAGCAGGCGTAATGAACTTGTGATCCTATGTAATGAGCAGAGGATGACATTTTCTCACTCTGATTTTTTCTATCTTACCTGTTACCTATATACATATCATGTAAGTGACTAGGTTTGGGAGCACTGGCATGTAATGAAATAACCCTAATTTTATGTACAGAGTCATCCCTTGGTACCAGTGGAGGGTTGGCTCTGAGACCCGCCTCACTGTACCCCAGTCACCTGATCCCAAAATCCCTTATGAGCCTGGCATCTTATTTGCATATAACCCACACACATCTCTGCTTCAACTTTGCATCAACTCTCAATTGCTTAGGATACCTAATATAATATAAATACTTGTTATACTATATTACTTAGGAATAATAGTAAGATAAATCTGTACATGTTTTGTACAGTTTTTTTTTCACCAAATACCTTCAAGTTGTGGAACCCCAAATATATGGAATCAAGTTAAAAATAATTGCTTCTGGGAAAATTTTTCTTTTGTCAGTACAGGGGATCAAATTCTGAAGATATCATTGAGAAGGCTTATTAGGGTCTCTAATCAGAATAATTATATCATGAGCATCTACTGTTATTTTAGAGATCTGCTTCTAAGAGAAAGAATTGATAATGATTGAGCTTTCTTGTTGCTTGAACTCCAGATGAATGAGAGTTTGTTCATATTAATTCTGTACATTTAAGTAAGCGTATTTATTTATAGATATTTTGCTAAGATATTATATAACCCTAGTTCTATTCTAGTAGTAGAATAGAATTTTAAATACAGTTTCATACTGTTTTTTTTTTTTTAGACAGGGTCTCGCTTTGTAGTTCAGGCTGGGCCTAAGCTCACTATGTAGCCCAGGCAAGCCTCGAACTCAGCAATCCTCCTGCCTCTGTCTCCCGAGTGCTGGGATGACAGGCGTGAGCCACCACAGCCCGCTTTTTTTTTTTTTTCTTTTTTGAGGCAGGGTCTTGCTTTGTAGTTCAGGCTGGCCCTGAGCTCACTGTGTAGCCCTGGCAGGTTTCAAATTCAGCAGTCCTCCTGCCTCTGCTTCCTGAGTGCTGGGGTTACAGGTGTGAGCTACCTTGCCTGGCACTGTGGTGTGTGTTGTGCTGGGGATCGAACTTGGGACCTTGCACTTGCGAGGCAGACACTGCAACCACTGAGCTAAATCCCTGGCTGGCCTTGTACTTTTTTTGATTGGCTTTCTACAAATTTCTGGACTCTCAATATGATCTTATCATTCATCCTAGGAGAGCCCTCTTCTCAAGGGTCTGAAAGTCTGTAGCATCCTTGCTTGGCATGTATTAATGAACATGCTTCTCTCTGTGGAGAGGAGAGTAAAGAGAGAAAAGATAAATAGTACCATGAACATACAGGTATTCTATTTTATGGCCAGGTGTTATTTTTTCCCTTTATATAATCTACCTAATTCTCATGTCTTCTGAGCTTAGGTGTGCAAAACTGGCCTCTGCCTAAAGTTAGCATTTCCAACAGAGGCAGCAAGAGTTATGATGTCAGTGCTATGGCACATGTTTTCTCTAATCAAATCTATGGTGAAGTGTGTGCTAGCAAGGTGTGGCATGATGAATACTGTACAGGTTGCTGTGTCCAACCTTTCCCCTTTCAGGCCTGACTGGCAGCCTCATCTGCTCTCCTACCTGAATGGGTATGTCATCTCAGTAAGTACTGGGAGAACAAAGCAGATTGTGTTTAAAGTCAACTCTCCTATTCAGTTTAAGTTTTTTTTTCCCCCCTTGTACTTTCTCTTCCATATGCCCTTTTAAGAAAACATAGTTTTGGGTTTTTTTTGTTGTCTTTGAGACAGGGTCTTACTATGTTGTTCAGACTGGCCTTGACCTCCTGGGGTCACATGATGATGCTGCCTTGGCCTCCCAAGGAGATGATATTAACAGGCCTGTGCCACTGTGGCTGGGTCCTTTCAGGAAAGCAATGATAAAATCAAAGTGAATTACTTATGAATCCAACAACAGTTATTGACCATTAAAACTGTAGAGAGCCAGGAGTTTCTGCCCTAAAATCCGTTGTGTTCTAATGGATTGTATTAGCCTCAAAGTTGTCAATTAGTTAATGCGATGTATTAAATATGGGCAATATATCCAGCAGAATGGGGCGCACCTCTAATGCCAGGATTAGAAGGATGGGGCAGGAAGATCACAAGTTTGAGCCCAGCCTAAGCAACATAGGAATTTAGTGAGAGCCTCTCTTAAAAAGATAAGAAAGGCACGGGGATATAGTTCAATGGAAAGGCCGTGGTCTGTGCTCAGTCCTCAGTATTCCAAAAAAACCCAAACCCCTAGAATATAGGTTTTACAGTTCTCTGTTACATATAGAAAGTCTGCACATGAGTAATTACAACACGTTGATGGTACAGCTCAACTGGAACCCAAAGTCCTGACTCCCAGTTTATGACATTGTTCTGAAGTTTGGTTGTATGTTGGGTGTTAGAGAATTCAGGGCACAAGAATATATGAATGCTACCATGTACCTGAAATTCAAAGGGAAAATAATGCTTTTGTGGTACTCATAATAAAATAAGACAAAACAATGATTTGAGGAATTTTTCCCTTTTTAGAAATTGGTATGCAAGTAAAAGTAGGTGCTATGTGTCTTTCAAAACTTGCATTAGAGACTGAATTTTCAGTGTGGCATTGCTGGGATGTGAAAACTGATGGGTGGCTTTTAGGCCATGAATGGATTAATCCCTGTTATAAACAGGCTTGAGAGCTGGGCATGGTAGTGCATGCCTTAAATTTGAGGGCAGCCTGGGCCATGCAGTGAGCTCTGCTTGAATTATGTAATAAGACCATGTCTCAAAACAGCATACAAAGGGGGAGGGGAATCAAGGCTATGACTCTCTCTTTCCCGTGTGTCACACCTGTCCTTTTATGACACAACAAGAAGACCTCACTAGACGCAGCCCCTTGGTCCTGAACTCCCAGCCTCTGGAACTGTGAGCCATATACATTTCTTTTCTTCATAAATTACTCTGTCTGTGCTATTCTGTTATAGCAGCAAAAAAGTGACTAGGACAGTGGGCCTAATCAAAATAGGAGTAAGCCCCCTAGAATCTTTACATTATAAAATTTTAACAGTGTCATTCCCATCGACTTTAAAGAGTGATATGAACATGCCTGGGGATTTAGATCAATGGTTTTGGCACCTGCCTCACAGGCGTAAGGTCCAGAATTTGATCCCCAGTACCAAAAAAAAAAAAAAAAAAAAAAAAAAGAACAGAACTTGGGAACATTTCCTGAGATTTTAGAACAATAATTACAATAATGTATTTTTAAGAGAATGTTTCTTGGGGCTGGGTTCATAGCTTATAGTAGAGTACTTGTTGAGCACATGTGAAGTCAGAGTAGGAAGAAGTTTTCCTGCAAAATCGCTAAGGTTCCTAAGAATCAAGGATTTGCTCTTCAAGCAGTGCCATGAGCCTTTACTTTGAAACAGCTTCTACCAATAGTTAATGTTTTCTCTGCAGAAACCAGTTCCAAGGTTATGGAAGGGAGACAAATGAGGTATTGTCAGCAGAAGAGAAACAAATGGACAGCATCAAATGTGTGTGGATATCTGTGTAAATTGACACAGGAATCTAATATTTACATGGAAATGCTAGGGATCAAAAATAGTCCAGATAATCTTGAAGAAAAGAAAGTTGGAAGAATTATAGGTATCAAAGTTTATGATCAAGCTTATAATTAATCAGTGTAGTGTTGGAATGAGTTGATGAAAGTCTATTAAAGTAATGTGTAGAGTCCTCAACCTGATTTACACATCTGTGAAAACTTGCTTTGTAATGTAGGTGGAGCTACAGAACAATGAGAATAGGTAATATTTTAAGTAAAACATTGTGATTCACTGGATAGCCTTACAGGTAAAATAAATTATAATCTCTACCTCATACCACGTATAAGTATCAATTTCATGTTGATTATAAGTTTAAATTTTAAAGGTAAAATGGTAAAGCTCCTAACATAAATGTGTAATCTTAGTTTTATGACCCTAAGGTAGGCAAAGATTTCTAAGAATAGGACAAATTAATATAACCACACAGAAAAGATTGACAAATTGATCTGCATTATCTTTAGGGACTTCTTTGCTAAAGGAAATTGTTTGGAAAAATGAAAAGACAAGTTGCAGAAAAGAAAGACATATTTGTAACATATAAAGTTGAAGATTGTTTTTGGAATATATAACATATTTTTACAAACCAAAAGGAAAAAGAAAGAATTCCATAAATGCAAAAGACATGAATAGACATTTTACAAACAGGATATCCAGGTGACCAATGATAAGTCAATATGGTCCCTAGGGAAATGCAGATTTCCTGAGATGCCACAGAAGATGCCCCAACAGATGACTAAAATTACGTCTTCCATAGGATGGCTAAAATTAAAAAGGTGACAGAGCCAAATGTTGACAAAGATATTGAACAACTGAACCTAATAAGCACAGCTACTGAAAATAATAAAGTCATTGGAAAACTGCTTAACAGTGTCTGTTGAACATTTATGCCCTCTGTTACTGGCAAGTCCACTCGCCAATGTATTCAACTTTACAGAAATGTGTGTATACAAATTACGTGCACTAAAAGTCATACATAAGAATATAGTATTATTTACAAGTTAAACACTGGAAATTAACCCAAGTGGCCATAGCACTAGAGTAGATAAATAGAGTTTGGCTAATTCATGTAATGGAATATTATAAAAGCAAAGAAAATTAATCAACTATTTCTACACAGAAGATCATAGATAAATCTCTTAAATGTAATGTTGAGGAAAAGATGACAGACTCAAAATAATGCATGCCGTCTGATTTTGTTTATATAAAGTTGAAGTGATGGCAAAACTAACCTAGAGTGTTATGAATCAACATATAAATAAGGCTACTCTGAAGAGTAAAGGGCAGTGGAACTATTCCATTTCTTAAACAAGGTGAAGATTTTGTAAAGGTGTTCACTTTGTCATAAGTGTTTGACCTCTGATCTTATTTTTTTGCTTTATGTGTGTTGTATTTCAATAGAGACTTTAATAAAAAAGGAACAGGAGGCCTTTCCCAAGCTTTTCAAATAAACAGTGCAGAAGAAATATAGTTCAGAATATGGATAAGGAGCTTGCAGTGTGCTTTTTTGTTTGTTAATTTGTTTGGGGCTTTAGGGAAGTGATTCACAAATGAGGTAAATGAATAGTTTTAATTTAGCCATGAATTCATGGTCTATATTACTGGTAGAGTTGACGGGGGATGCCTTCACGTTGCTGTGCTGTGGCCTCTGATTCTGTCTCTGCGGGGCGGTGCTTATGAATCTGAATGTCATTAAAGCCAAGTCCCAAGGCTTTTTAGCAGAGAGCTTAAGCCAGTTAAATTTTGAGTTGATGTTGCTTTGCAGAGGCCACTTCTTCCAGAAAGCCTTCTCTGACTGATCTGTTTGGACCAGATGCTTTCTTTAATGCTTCCAAGACACTTCAGATTTTTTCATGGAGTTACACTGTTTCGTTTATAATTAAAACCGTAGAGCCTAGAATGGTGCCTGTTACTGAATAAAAGAAATACATGAATAAATGTAAGTCAGATGTTAATAACACAGGAGATACCTGTGCATTTTTTAATAGATTGGGTGATTTTGAAATACATAGTTCTTTTTAGCCTTGAAAATTAGAATGCCAGATTTGAACACTTTTGTAGGCACTTGTTATTTGTTGTTAGTGCATTTAAGATCTTATAATAAAATGGAAACTTGGAAAGGCCTGTTATTCATGGTTGTAGAACAAATCACTTCTCTCAGAGTAAGAGTGTGCTTGTCTTGAAGTTACTTTATAAAAATATCAGTTCCTTTTGATAACAGAGCTTAGTGATAATTTGAAATTGTTCTTGAATCATTTACAACTAAAAAGGAAAGTTAGAGCAAAGTCATTATAGATAATAGTTTCTCAAATGTTTTGAGTTTTTGGTGTTTTCTTCTATACAAAGTTGAAATATGGACTTTATTGATAATTATAATCCAGTAGAAAAGGCAGGCTTGAAGTTCATATTTTCACATTGGTACACTTTCTGTCAAATTAACTATGTTTTCAACAAGTGAATGACATTCTGTTTGTAAGAACAGATGTCTATGTTCTACTACAAATCTAAACTGTTTAATGGCAATGCTAACACCAGACAGCCAGTGTGAAGACAAATTTCTCATCTTGTATTGGTTGTTGTGGGAAGCTAATCACAGACACAATCTGTATTCTGGGATGAGATATGTGAAATGGATGCGAGTCCTCGAATCATCATTCTCTGCATTCCGCTGGGTAGAGGACCATAAGGACCTTTCATTCAGAAACCCATGTTGTTCTGGACAGAGTGGCTCTCCAGTGGGTTCACTTGTCTCTTTCTTTAAAGACTTTGATGTTACGTCTTCCTCAGTGAAGTGATTGTTCGCACAGGTTGTTTTTTGTGGCTTACCCACCAGATATTCCAAGTGCTTGCCCTTTGGTATTTTTGAGTATCAGCACACTCTTGACTTTGGGATAGTTTCTTCCTCTTATTCATATGAGCTTTGTATAAGTTTTTTTTAAAAACTAGTTTCTTTATATGCACAAGAGAATTCTAAAATTAAGACTTCTTTTTATAAAATTGTGTAGAAAGTGTTTTAGAAATATGGAAGAATGGCATTAAATGTGTATTCATGCCAATAGTAATGGTATTAAGTCTCTAAAACCACATTTTCATGTATAAGTTGCCTGCCTTTAGGGTCATTAAATGTGTAAAATTTTTCAGTATATAATTCAGTCATATTTGACTACATTATTAACATATGTGCCAGCAATGTTTAATTGTATTGTGATGAAATGTTGAATGACTTTTCAAACTCAAGGATACTTTTTTTTATTAGGCAAGGATTAAGTATTTGTTAGGATTTCATAATTTGGGTTTAAGTTAATATCATTAGCCTGTATTTTCTTGTTTTCTGTAGAATTCAGTTTTGGGAGACTTTTACTTTTCTCCTGTCTAGTGGCTTTCAAGTTTATTTATTGAAGAAATAGTTTTTTTAATGATGTCATGGTAAAACACCGACAAGAATTAATGAGATAGAATAGTAGGTTGTAATACTTGAATTAAAATTGATAGAAAAACAGAACTTTGAAAACTATTTGCTATGAGAAGTAGCAATTGTGACTCTTGTGCTTTGAAAACTATTAATGGGATAGAAAAATAATGGTAACATATTAGAATAACTGGACTATTGTGAAGAGAACAAGAAAAATCCAATTTAAAATGAAGTTTAAAAGGACTTTCAGTGAGAACAGTGCTTTGTTATCATATAATCCATTTAATATAAAGTCAATTTCATACTTGAATCTTTTTATATGAGGTACAACATCCAATTGTATTAGTCTTAGTTTCCTTTTAATCCAGAAAAATGTGAAAGCATCCTTTTTCACAGAGATATGTTGAAGGAAGAGGGTAGAACCCACACAGACTATTTTGTAGAAGTTTGGTACTCTTGAAGCAACTGTTTCAAAAGCTTTCCTACTAGAAGCCCTGGAAATTTATCTTTATTTTGAAGTATGTTCTGAAATCAGTATTTTATTTGAGGACTAGTATTTTGGTTCACATCAGCCTAAGTTCCTGTCAGATAAAATTCATTTTTACTATCTTCTTTATAAAATGCTTCGAATTGAAAGATCAGGAGGAGGGAAAGGAAAGGAACATTGATGAGGTCATTTATGAGTGCTAAGTAAATGTGGAGTAGGCCAGACAATTTTGACAAAATTTTTAGGTAGTTCTGTTTTTGGAGGTTTCTAATAGCTGGAGAAGATCACAGGGTAGTCCTGGTCTAGAGCAGTAAGTTGTAGTAGAGAATTTAAAAGGCAAAACAGATAAGCCAGCAAAAGTTCCACAGTAAAATTAAAAGTTGATTTGTTTTTAATTATTACCACACACTAGGAATTTTTTTTTAAATGCTAGCAATAAAATACTTTTCCCTACCATGCCCAGCCTTTGTTAAACCATTGATTTCTAGTATATTTTAAAAAATAAAGAAAACACCAGAATCCAAGTTACAAAAATTTTGGAGTATTTTTAATGTTTTAAGAAATTAACTCTAGCACAAAAAGCAATTTGAGCTATTTATAGAATAATTGCTTCATTAATAAAATACTAATTTAAGTGCTCTGTGATGAATGTCTCTCACCCATATTAGTGTATCTTTTGTGACTGTACATATGACTTCTTGACCCTGTGACCGAGAGACTTGGACCATGTACTCTCTTCTCGATGCTATTCTTTCGCCCGTGGTCTCCCCTAGACCAAAATAGGCCCCACTGAATGGATAACTCATTGCTTTACAGGTACTGAGAGAAGAAAGCATTCTTTGAGAACACCCACAAATTTATAACAGAAGCATGAAATTTGAAAAATATTTTCCGTTCTTTTTAAAATTAAGTTGCCAGGGTTCTACTAACGTTATTGATTCATCTTAAATCAACATTCCAGCTGAAATGCAATGCATTAGTTAGTAATTTGAGTTGCACCAATATAATTTTTTTTTTCCTTTTTTTGAGACAGGGTCTCGCTTTGTAGTTCAGGCTGGCTCTGAGCTCTCTATTGTAGCCCAGGCAAGCCTGGAACTCAGCAATCTGCCTGTCTCTGACTCCCGAGTGCTGGGATTACAGGAGTGAGCCACCACGCCTGGCCCCAATATAATTTTTTTTGTGTGTATGTGTGGGACCAGGGTTTGAACTCAGGCCCTGGTGCTTCCAAGGTAGTTGTAGTACCACTTGTGCTAAATTCTGGTCATGTAATTTTGTAGGACAGGGGAAAAGAGATGGAGATAAGGGCAGGAGATTTAGCTCAGTGGTTCTGGCGCCTGCCTCGCAAGTGCTAGGCCCTGAGTTCAATCCCGGTAACCACATACGATGCTGGGCGTGGTGACTCACGCCGACCAGCCATCAATACCACATACCACAGTGCCAGGTGTGGTGGCTCATGCCTGTAATCCTAACACTCTGGAGGCAGAGGCAGAAGGATTGCTGAGTTTGAGGCTTGCCTGGGCTACGTAGTGAGCTCAGGGCCAGCCTGAAATACAAAGCGAGACCCTGTCTCAAAAAAAAAAAAAAAGATGGAGATAAACATAACTCTCAGAGTGACTGTATGAGAAATAATTAAATTACATCTTGAAAACATCTGAATTCTCGTTTGTCTATAAGATGCTGGAATATGAAAATAAGGATATTCACCAAATCTTTAGCATTTATTTGAAATGTTAATATTAGCAGGTCATCTTTGAAAATGGAGTTGGGCCTACAATTCATGGTTTATTTGCTTTTAAAATTGATATAAATTTCCATGAATTTAAATTGTATTTTTAAATTTTCCAATTTTTGGTGGCCAGTGCTTCTTTCCAACATGGGCAATATTAAACTGTACACTTTCTGAAGTACTCCATGGTTTTTAACTATTCTGAAATGTAAAAAAGTGACAGGAAATTTTTTAAAATCATAGTATAATGACTGTGTTTTACACCTGACAGTGGATTTGGTGAGCGGAAAGAGGGCAAAGGCGCTATTGTGAAACCACCTCTTGATGAGTCTCTTTTGGGCCTAATGTCACTGATGATTTTGCCTCAGCTTGGTCCATCTGTGAAGCCAATCAGTGATAATGGCTTAATTCATAACAAACTATTTTTATTTCATATTTATTAGCACTCACAAGAGTTGTGGTTCTTTATAGTATGCACAGGCCTTTCCCTTAAGGCAGATGTACCTACTCTACTGTGACTTTTTTTTTAAAATAGTAGAACATGTTTCTTTAATTTTATTTATTAGTACTGAATTTTTGAAGACACCATATTTAAAATTTTTGCTCTTTTAAGTATTAGTTAACAGAAAAAATACTTTTCTCTGAATCCTAAATAAGTTATGATACCTTTAAAAGAAAGTCACCTGTGCTAGTTTTTTCAAGCATATGAAAAGACACGTCATACAGAACTTTAAGTTTTAGTTTTGAGCTTTTACCTTTTGAACTTGCTTGAAAAACTGACCTTTCTTTTTAAAATCAAAATAACTCAATTGTATTCTTTGATTTGGCTTTACAAACTGCTAATCGATGCTACAGACTATTGATGATAAAAACATTATTTGATAGTAATGACTTTTTGTTCTTTTTGTTGTGCTCCATGAGATTTTTTTCTCCCAGGGTACATTGATGAAGACATTTCTTTGACCACCCTCATTTTACCTGCTGCCACTGACTTTGTCTTTTTGAAGTGTGACTAAGCTTTTGACAACTGGTTCTTTGGTAATTCATAGGAGAAAAAGCCTTCAAGAAAAAAATATTTGTACTTGATTTTAAGGGGTAACTAAATTTCTTTGTTGTTTGTTTTTTGGATTTGAGTTAAAGAAAATTGTAATGACTAAGTGCATATTTTTGATGGTTTTTACTTTGTTTATTTCCTTCATCAAAAACCCCCAAGAAAACCAGTAACTGTTAACCCTAATTTATTTTTACTCTTCAAGTGACATTACTTTTAACTGGCTACATTTGGATAATAAAAGCCATGGATTTTAAACCACTTAGTAATTTGGTTTCATTTTTAACACAAATAACACCTTTTCATCCATTTTATATAAACTTCAAACAACATATGTTTTAACTTACTGCCAAATAAGAAGAAATGTGTTACATTAAAGTGCATGTTGTTTGCTTGCGCATTTGGAAATACCATTCATTTTATAGCAATTTTGAGTTATTTTTCTGTCACTTTGTATTCCTATTCAAAGAGACATACAGAAACCCTCACTCAAAACAACTCCCTTAAGGTTTACTTCTGGATGTCAGTAGACACGAGCAGGAGGTACAGTAGCAACAAGCTTAGGTCATGGAAATGTCAACTCTTGGTGACTTGCATTTATTATTATTGTTTGAATTGTGTCTTCTTCAAATTTTGTTAGTGGTATTTTAATACATTTCTTTTATACTTAGGTGGGCAAGAGATACTACCTCATATTTCTTCTTCCCTCTGTTTATATGAAAAAGAGAGATACTCTCGTTTTCTAAGGATCTATACCAAATAGGTTAACTGTGTGTTGCTAAGGGATAATGGTCAGGCAGAATACAAGATGTTAACAACAAAAAAATGCTGTGACATAAAAAATGGCAACATTCTCAAGGTGAAAATGCAGTTCAAAGTGATGGAATTTTTTTTTTTTTTTTTTAGTACTGGGGATTGAACTCAGGCCCTTGTGCATCCAAGGTTGGTGCGGTACCACTTGAGCTAAATCCCCAGCCCCTTGATGGATTATTTTTAAATTAACAAAGTGAAATTCAGAGTAGAAAAGGTTTGGTTGTGTTCTTGTTCTTATCTTCAGAGGTTAGAATCCGTTTTTTTGGTTGGGATTTCTAAGGAATAAAGGAATTAGTGGATGTGGAGAGAAACTAGTACCTCTTTTGCCCCCATCCGTTGCGTGACCTTTGGCAAGCTCTTCTGTTTTCAGGCCCCAGGCTCTCTGTCACTGTGAAGTTTTGGTCCAGATGCATCACAAACACTGGGTGAGGACACTCGGGGACAGTGGGGACGGTGGTTGGTAATCTCAGGGCACCAGAAGGAATGGCACACACAGGCCCTGCCTAGGATCGTTCTCAAGGATGTATCAAAAGTAGTTGATAATTTGGATGACCCACCTTTCTTTGTTTCACAGCGCTCATAAACTACAAATTCAATTGAGTAGCCATCAACCAAAGAATAAACTATAGATATTTTACTTGTGGAAATATATGTGTGTACAACAACTCTTTGTCGCAACCAAATATGAGCTATTTTGCAATGTAAGCAGCTAATTTCTCACTCTACATTGCCTATTTGTCTTTTTTTTTTTTTTTTTTTTTGAGACAGGGTCTCGCTTTATAGTTCAGGCTGGCCCTGAGCTCACTATGGCGCCCAGGCAAGCCGCCACGAACTCAGCAATCCTCCTGTCTCTGCCTCCCGAGTGCTGGGATTACAGGTGTGAGCCACCCCGCCTGGCACACTATTTGTCTGTCTTTTGTACTGAAGATGACTAAAGAGCATTACAGGGTAAGATGTATATGAATAATAGAGAACAATGCCTTTGCAGCTTTTTTGTGATCTAAGATGATAGCTCACCACTGAATGGTTAGAAAGAACCATTTCTTGTAGATAAAAAAAAAATATTT
>PVIC010050780.1:0-12694 GCA_004025085.1 Thryonomys swinderianus
CCCCAACTGTTCTTATTGCCAAGCCTGTTCTAGGGTAACTGTCCCCACCCTTTTACTAGTCCCAGAGACATTTCTGGCCCCTACACCAGGTCCCTGGGTCCATGGGTGGGAGTAGGTGTTTCTTTTTCGTTTCCCCATCCCTTCCCACCCAGACTGTGGCCCGTCCTGCCCCTGGCAGTATACTCTTACTGGGACACCAGAGACCATAATGCGTTCACCCTTTTGCACAGTGAGACAAGAATAATCAGAGTGCAGTTGATAGCACAGGGAGGGGCTACGTGGCTTTTGTTTCCAGAGGGTAGGAGATTGTCCCAGCAGGCATTGGTTCCCCATCATCCATGGTCCTCCCCAATGGGGCACGTTCCTCTGCCCAGTGTGGAAAACTGGCCGTGGGCCACCAGCGTCTGGAATTCACTCAGCCCCATAGGTCCAGCTCTGGCTCGCTCGTCCGCCCCCTCCCCACATAGGTTAGGAAGCGGCAGGAAGCACTAAGGGTGGGGAGGAAAGGAAGTGCCCAGAGCCTCGCAGTGGCCTGGCTCTACCGGCTTGCCAGAGCCCTCAGAACCTACAGGGGACCTTTAGCAGGAAGGAGTGTGTGGCTTGTGGCAATGGACCACCCTCCCTGCCCACAGGCTCAGCTCATACAGGGGAGAACCCGTGGGGCCTGCTGTGCAGGGAGGCACGGAGTGCATGGGAGAGCGGCCATGAGGTCCTCGGCCCACGAGGCAGGGCCAAGTCTGCTCCGCCCCTCCTCCATCGGGGCCCGGGGCCCAGGCCCCTAAAAGAGGCACTCCTCCAGCCCACTTTCCCGCTGTCTGTTCAGGGTGAGTCCCAGGTCCTTGGGTCTCAGGAACCACTTGAAGGCCTCTTGCCTTCCCGTCGCAGCCTTTGTGCCCCTCCTATGGAAAGGCTTTACTGACTGATCTGTCCGTCTTGGAAAACTAGGCTGGGGAGGGGATCTGGGGCCAAAGGTCAAGAACCTCCTCCAGTCCCTTAGAGTGCAGTGAGGGGCTGGGACAGGCGAGGTCCCCGGAGTTGAGGCTGCGGCCCAGCCGAAGCATTGCACAATGAAGCCCTCCGCCCACGCCATCAGGACAGTGTCCTTGGAGGCATTGTTGGGGGCCGTCCGCAAGACAGGAGTCCTCTAAAAAGTCCTTCTGGACATCTCCTGGGCTAGCGAGTGACCCCGACCTGGCGAGGCTCTGAATGGTTTCGGGAGGAGGCTCAGTGACCTCCTCCCTGCTGGCACTGCTAGGGCAAATCCTCCAGTCGTGACTGGGCCATGGCTGGGGCAGGACGGGGGGCGGGAATAACCCAGACCATCCCCGTCGTGTCGTCCAGGAGGAGCCTGCATTCCACCAGGCCTGGCAAAGGGACAGTGGGACTCCGCACCTCACGGGGCTGTGTGCCTGCCCACAGCGTGCAGCCCGCAGCCTGTAGTTTCCCTGAGTCTGTGGCCACTCTGCCCAAAAAACCCTTGTGGGTAGAACCCTAAAGCCAGGCCCTTCCAGGTCTCCATGCCATGACAGTCAAATTTTTATCGATGGGCCTCACCCTGAACTTCAGTGATACGCTCCACGCGTGGACAGGCGAGATGAGGTCCAGCAGCACTTACTTAGGCAGGGCTCCTTGACACCCTGCCTTGAAAGGTAGGCCACGGGAGAGGCCCATTTCACCGTAAAAGCACTTGCCAAGCATTCTTTTTTTTTTTTTTTTTTTGAGACAGGATCTCACTTTGTAGTTCAGGCTGGCCCTCAGCTCACTGTGTAGCCCAGGCAAGCCTCAAACTCAGCAATCCTCCTGCCTCTGCCTCCGCAGTGCTGGGATTACAGGCATGAGCTACCACGCCCAGCACTGTGGTATGTGGTATTGATTGCTGGTGAGCATGAGCCACCACGCCCAGCATTGTATGTGGTTACCAGGATCTAACTCGGGACCTTGTGCTTGGTGAGGCAGGCGCCGGAACCACTGAGCTAAATCTCCGGCCCTTGCCAAGCATTCTTGAGGCCTCAGGACCTATCCCCACCACCCTAAATAAAAATTAATAAAAAACTAATAAAAATAAAATCACTCATGTTTTAAGAGCCAGTTGCCGTGGCATGAGCCTGTAACACCAGCTACTTGGGAGGCTGAGGCAGGAGTTCAAGGTCAGCGTGGGATGAGCCGAGCAGGGAAGATGCATGAAGCGTGGGCCTTTGTAGCTGGCTAAGATGGAGCGGAGTCTGACAGCCGTGAAACGTGGAGGGCAGAGTTCCTGTGCGGGCTAGGCACCCTTGGCCCCGTCAGGCCCACCTCAGGCTCTAGCCCAGCTCCCGGAGGGCAGGCTGGTCAGTGACCTCCTGTGGCCTCCCTGCATAGACTCAGCACAGCTGGCTGCAGAGCCGAAGAACCCGGATCCACCAGCAGATCAGCAAGGAGCTGCGAATGCGGACGGGTGCCGAGAACCTCTATAGGTGAGCATCTGCAGCCGCCCATGCCCTGGGGGTGGGCACGGCCCACGCAAGCGACAGGGCCAGGCTGGGGAACCAAGCAGCCGTCTGCCGGTGGTTGATCCCAAAGGACGTGTGAGGAAGTAGCCATGATGAAGCTGCCAGCCAGGTCCCCGCAGCCATGCGGTGTACCCGCCATTCAGCAGACCTGGAGACAAGCCAAACCCTGCCTGAGGGTCCAAAACTGAAATCCCCTTTGGGAGACATGAGTAGTACATGTGGTGACCAGTGTGGGGGAAGAGGCCCTGGTCAGACATCCCAAGGCTGGGGAACTGGGAAAGTCTTCTGGCACTTTCTCAGAGCACACGGACCACAGCAGCCTGTGCTGCGAGTGAGCCCAGGACTAACACCCTCTGCCTCCAGCTCACTGTTGCCAGGAACTCTGTAAGACACAGAAGGGTCTGGCTGCCTCTCCTCCAGGAAAGTGTGTGGGAGTTTCCCCGGTGGGCATGTCAGCTAGGGCAGCCCGTGCACCCACTGCGCAGGAGGCCGTGAGTTGAGTTGTAGGGGGAGGGCTCAGAGAAGCAGGAGTGCAACTGTGGGCCTGCAGCCCCCCACAGGCACTCCACAGCACACACCCTCTGAGAGGCGGGCTCTGCAGGCCTGCCAGGCAGGAGGGCCTCAGTACACCAGGGTCATGAGATCCGCTGCGGGCCAGGGCGTCTGACCACCTCTGACCTCTCCCAGGGCAACCAGCAACAGCCAGGTCCGAGAGACAGTCGCCCTAGAGCTGAGCTATGTCAACTCCAACCTACAGCTGTTGAAGGAGGAGCTGGAGGGGCTCAGCAGCATGGTGGACACGGAGCAGCCCCAGGGGTGAGTGTGCGAGTGTGGGCGCACGCATGTGCGGGTTGAGGGAAGCATCCTGGGTCTGGGTCACAGGAGGGGCAGGGAGTGGACCCTAGGCCCCATCCAGAGCTGATGCTTCTGCTTCTAGTGAAGGTGTCACTGTCCCCATGATCCCCCTGGGCCTGAAGGAGACCAAGGAGCTGGACTGGGCCACACCCTTGAAGGTACACACTGGTCTGTGAGCACTGAGGGGCATTATTCTGCCCTGGGACCTGAGAGGAATTTGGAGCCGTCCTGGTTGAGCAGGCTCAGTGGACAGATGAGGAAACTGAGGCCCAGAAGGAGGAGGGAAAACCCAGGGCTGCCCAGAGACATGGAAGTGACCAAGGATCTGGTATCCTACCCTGGGCAAGCCTCCTTCCTCCTGCTGCACTTGACTTACGTTCCTTGGGCTGTGGATCCAATCGGTGGGCTTGGATTTGTGCCCTGGCCTAGGATGGGGACAGTGGGACATAAACATCCTGCTATAAGCCCCAGGATGACTGCAGGTACTCAGCACGCCTGTTGCAAATCCCACTGGCTCAGGACACCTAATTGGAGCCTCCCAAGTATGCTGGGGGTGACAGGAATCCATCCTTCCTGTCTACCATGTACCACTGCCTCACAGGTCTCATGGAAGGGGACTTGACCTTGTGCCTCAGCATCTGTCACCAAGTGACAGATGGCACCTGCCTATTTGGAATTGCCTTGGGATTAATAAAGGAATGCATATAAAGATAGCACCATCAAGGATCCTGGCCCCAGTTTTTTTGGGGGAGGGGGTCCAGAGCCAAGGGGCAGACCGACCCCAACACCTGTCCAGTGCCCCCAGCCTCTCCACAGAGCCAGGTCCTCAGCCCTTCCAGCCCTGCATGGGCAGTCAGCTTGCTCTGCGCCTGGACCTTTCCTCCCTAGGGCAAACTGCCAGGCACTGGGTGCCCCAGAGGCCAGCACGGTTCTTCTGCAGGAGCTGATCTCGGGACACTTTGGAGAGGATGGAGCTGCCTATGAGGCAGAGATCGTGGAGCTGGAGGGCCTGCGGCAGGTGGGTGGGCTGCTCCCAGCCTCCCTCTGCCCTTCTTTCTGTAGCCCCAGACAGAGTTGGGGATATTGAGGCTTGAGATGGTGAAGTTCAGTGTAGGAGACTACCGGGCAGGAATCCTCCCATCTGGGGAGGGCATTGGGGAGACTGCCATACCGGTGTGCATGGCGCAGCCGGGCCTCCCAGAGTCCTGTGCATGCCACACCTTGTTGCTCTCACCGAAGTCCAGGATGGCATCTGCTCCCACAAGGTTCATGCCTGGGGCCAGGGGAAGTCCTAGGCAATATGTATGAGTGGCAGTGGGGGGTCTGGGTGGTGGGGCCCAGCCACTCCTGCCCTACAGGCCATGCGGACCCCCAGCCGGGACGAGGCGGGCCTGCAGCTGCTCGAGGCCTACTACAACCAGCTCTGCTTCCTGGACATGCGCTTCTTCAGCCCTGCTCGGAGCCCTGGGCTGCTCTTCCAGTGGTAGGGGCGGGGGTGGGGGTGCCCTGGGAACACGAAGCCTAGGTTCCAGAGAACTGCTCCCAGCCTGAGCCCCTCACAGGTACGACTCACTCACGGGGGTCCCTGCACAGCAGCGGTCCCTGGCCTTTGAGAAGGGCAGTGTGCTGTTCAACATCGGCGCCCTCCACACACAGATCGGGGCATGCCAGGACCGCTCGTGCCCAGAGGGTGCCCACCGTGCTGCCCAGGCTTTCCAAAAGGCTGCTGGTGAGAGCAGCCCCGGTCAACAGGGGGCCATCTCTCTTTCCTTCCTGGGCCAGGAGCTGGGGCGGGTAGGCTGCCCCAGCATGAGGAACTTGGCACACATAGACCTTTCCTGGGAGTCCCTCTGGTAGCCCTGGTGCTGGGGGGGACCCTGCCCCTGTGAACACCCGCTTCATTCCACAGGGGCCTTCAGCCTCTTGAGGGAGAACTTCTCCCACGCCCCAAGCCCGGACATGAGCCCTGCCTCTCTCTCCACACTGGAACAGCTCATGGCTGCCCAGGCCCAGGAGTGCATCTTTGAGGGCCTCTCACTGCCAGCCCCCGCCACCCCCCACGACTGCCTGGCCCAGGAGGCTGCCCAGGTGAGGCCAGGGAGCCCTGCCCAGAACCCTGAACAGCCTGGCTACTCTAGTCACCTGTGGGCAGAGGGCTGGATCAGGACCCAGAGGAGTGTGGGGTCAGCAGGATGGGGGCAGTGCTGGGTCAGCAGCTGGCTCATACTTAGACTGGTTCTGTTCTGTGTCAGTCCCCAAAGCCAGCAGCTGTCCTGGTTGTGGGTCCTGAGTCCCTGGCTTGGGGAGACAGCACAAGTTAGAGCAGAAACTTGGGTCCCTGGGCACTGGAGGTGAGGCCCAGCTTGGAACACAGGAACTTGGTTTGGAGTAGATAGAGGGTGGCCCCAGGGTGACAAAGCAAAGGCTCCCTAGAGAGGGCTGGAGGTCCCAGTGTGCCCATATGGCTGCTGGCAGGTGGCAGCTGAGTACAGGCTTGTGCACCGAGCCATGGCCCAGCTGCCTGTCCAAGACTACATGCCCCCATCCTGGACCACCCTGGTGCATGTCAAGGCTGAGCACTTCCAAGCACTGGCACACTACCATGCTGCAGTGGCTCTCTGCGACAGCTCCCGTGAGTGTCCCCACCCTGTGTGCCTGTGGAGGAGGCTGAGGGCCTGTGCTCAGCAGTCACACCTCTGACCTGCAGCTGCAGCTGAAAGCAAGCTCCTGAAACATGAGCAGGTCCTCCAGTCCCTGAACTCCCCTGAGTCCCAAAGCCCCCCACTGCCGCAGCAGCCGGAAGAGCGCAGGAAGCTTGGTGAGGCATTGCAGGTGGGGGGTACTAGGGGCCCTCACTGTCACTTGGCACCTGGTATCTGTGCTGCCTGAGCTCTTACCTCGCCAAGCCCTCCTGGTCTGGCCAGCTCCCCAGCTGTCCCTGTGGCCCATTCCCCATACTGGCTGTATCCCAGAGGGCGGGGTCTGGAATGGCTACTTGCAAAAGCACTGTGCCCTGTGTACAGCCAAGGCCCACCTGAAGCGTGCCATACTGGGCCAGGAAGAGGCGCTGCGGCTACATGCTTTGTGCCGAGTCCTGCGTACAGTGGACCTGCTACAGGCCGTAGTGGCCCAGGCGCTGCGACAGTCGCTGGCCAAGTACTCGGAGCTTGAGCGTGAGGATGACTTCTTTGAGGCTGCTGAAGCCCCCGATATCCACCGTGAGCAGCCAGGGCCCTGCAGGGTGGGTGAGGCCTCAGGATGAGGCCTTAGTCCTGGCAAAGAGAGGTGGGCCAAACCTCTGCAGCCATAAAGAAAGGTGCAGGTGCCAGTCGGGTACAGCCAGAATGCCTGTATTCCCAGCGATTTGGCAGCCTAAGGCTAGAGGGTCACAAGTTTGAGGCCAGCCCGGGCAATTTAGCAAATCTGTGCCCCAAAATATTTTAAAACAAGGGTTGAGGTAGAGCTCAGTATGTGAGACCCTAGATTAGATTCTCACTAGCAGAAAAGATGCAGCAAGGCCACGTCCCCCAGCCTGAGGAGGGCCTGGGAGGAGCTCAGCTGGGCGCTCCTTGGGCTCCGTGCTCTCCTCCCCCACAGGAGGGGCGGGAAGGCCCACAGACAGGGAGGGCCCCGGGACCCCGAGGGAGGCGCTAGGTCCCAGGAAGAGCCAGGAGGCACTGGGGGTCACATCCCTCCCATGGGGCAGAATTGGGGAGTCTGTGGGCCCCTGAAGCCTGGGCTTACCGCTGTTCCTTTTCCTCCCCCCCGTCAGCTAAGACCCACAGGAAGCTAGAGGTCAGGCCATCTGGCCTGTCCCAGATGAAAGTGGCTGACATCTTCCACCGGCTGGTGAGGACCTGGCCTGTGCCTCTCCCGCCTGCACAGCCGGGCTATGTTCCCACCAGGCCCCTGATATTCTTGGGTGGTGGCCCTGCCCCTCCTGCCCTGGTGCCCACCTCACCAGCTCCTGCCCCAGGGTAGCCAAGTGGAAGTGGGGTGCTTGAGGGCCTCAGACTGCAGCCCCGCCAGGCTCTGACCCCTCCTCTTCCAGGGGCCCCTCTCCATATTCTCAACTAAGAACCGGTGGCAGCTGGTGGGACCCGTCCACGTGACCCGAGGAGAGGGCGGCTTCGGCTTCACGCTCCGGGGAGACTCGCCAGTGCTCATTGCTGCTGTGGTTCCCGGGGGCCAGGCTGCGGTGAGGGCCCCTGGCCGGAGGCCTAGCCCTGGGCTGCAGCCTGGCGTCCTGTCTGCCACCTCGCCGGTCTGTGTTCCCTGCAGGCTGCTGGCCTGAAAGAGGGGGACTACATCGTGTCAGTGAATGCGCAGCCATGCAAGTGGTGGAAGCACGCTGAGGTTGTGGCACAGCTGAGGGCCGTGGGCGAGACAGGTGTGAGCCTGCAGGTGGTGTCCCTGCTGCCCAGTCCCGAGCCACGCGGCACGGTGAGCCCCTTGGGGTCCCCAACCTCCTTGTCACACCCAAGCCCTGGTCCTTCACGTGCACACTCCAGAGGCCTCCAAGAGAGGAGGCGGAAAGATGGGGCCTTCACTGGGGGTGACGCAGCAGTCCACCTGTGCTGCTGCCCTGTGTCCCCGGGAGCCCCTGCCCACCTCAGTGGGACTCTGTCCCTAAACAGGCTTCCAGAGAGCCCTGGGTGCACCCACAGCCAGCCTGCCATCCCCCGAAGCTTTGCCTCTCCCGGCTTGCCCTTGTGGGAGTGACCCTTGGGGCTGATCGTGACCGTCTCTGTCCTGGCTGCAGGGAGACCGCCGCCAAGCTCTGCTGGGTCCAGGGGGGCTTCTGAAGAGCCAGAGGGAGTGTGGTTTCGAGATACCAGCCCCCACGCATGGCAGCCCCCTGCCCCTCCTTGGCTGGAGCCGCAAAGCCAAGTGGTACAAGACAGGGGGGCATCCCCAGCCCGGTGCGGGTGGGGACTCTGGTACCTGCCCCTGAGCCAGGTGTGCCCTCCAAGTACCCAGGGGGCAATGAGGGCCAGTACCCACATGGTTCCATGGCCAGGAGTGGTTTGTGCCACTCCTTTGACCTTTGATGACCTTCAGGCTCTCCCTCCTTTGCCCAAGGCTGAGATACCCATTAAAGATTATAGTCAGACAAGGTGGGTCTGAGCCCAGTGCTGGGGTGGACTCCACTTCATCCAGAGCCAGACGCGTCCTGGCTCGCTCAGGCCACCTCTCCGGGAGATGCTGCCCCTGACAGCAAGGCCCTTAATCCCCGTTCGGTTCCCCGCCCACACCTTACCTCAGCCCCCACTCTGCCGAGACTGACCTTCTGCTTGGTGCATGGTGCCCCTGCCAGACTTCCTTCTTCTTCCTCTTCCTCCTCTTCCTCTTCCTCTTCTTCTTCTTATTCTCCCTTCCTTCTCCCTCTCCTTCTTCTTCTTCTTCTTTTTCTTTCTTGATACCAGGGATCGAACTCAGGCCCTTGTGCTTCTGAGTTAGGCACAGTACCACCTGAGCAAATCCCCAACTCAGGCTCCCCCTCTGCTCCCCAACCCTGGCCAAAGCGGCTCAGCTCCCAGCTGGCCAGCCCCTCTTCTCAGGGTCCCAGCCAAGGCCTGCCCCTGGATCATCTTGTTTTTTCCTCTCCCGGCTCTTGCTGCCCCACCTTCTGCCCTGGAGACCCCAGCACTGAGGACCTGAATCTCCTATACCTTCCTGGCCGTGAACATGGCCCCCAAGGCCACAGGCAAGAGTTCTGCCCCAGGGTCCCGTGGGAAGATGGGCTAGGGACTCGGGCTGCAAGGAGAGCGAAGAATAAGGCCGCCTCGGGGCAGTCCTGAGCTGCACAGGTGGGCTCCACCAGGGCCTCTCCCGCGGGTTGAAGATGGAGACTCTGTTGGCCAGGTATTATCCCTGTGGCCGCCAGGGGGCAGTCGTTGCCCACTCACAGCTGTGAAGAGGCCACGACCTGCCAGACTTGGACCTGGGGAACAGACCCCTCCTAGTCAAGACTCCCTCTTCTGTCCAGTCCTTGCCAAGGGCTTTCCACCCAGCTGGGAGCGGGCATCTCTGTGCTCTGGGTCTAGTTCTGTGGGCCAGGCTTTGCTGTCCTTCACCCCCACCCTCTTCAACACTGGCATCAGGGTCCCAGGGACGTGAGAGCAGGATGAGAGTAGAGTGCATGGGTGAGTGGAGAGGTGAGTAGGGGGATTCGGGGTGATGTGGGGGGTAAGTGGGGTGAGTATGGGGGTATGAGGTGAGTGTGTGAGGATGAGCCCATGGGCTTGAGCCTACCCACAGCCATGGGCCCAGCCAGCCTGAGCCTGGGGACGGGAGTCCAGGTGCACCAGCCTCCCTGGGCCCTCCTGGGAGAATCGTCAGCTCCGCAGAACAGGCCAAGGTCAGGCGGGTCTTCTCAGTGCTTATTAGTTGGATTAATAAACCCGTGCATCGAGTCGGCCATTACAAGATAATCAGGCATGATGGGGTTTGTGGGCCCTGTCTGGGAGGGAGCCCCCGTCTCTTATGGCTTGTCCAAATCTAGGAGGGGATAGACAGCATTCTAGATGGACAGGCACAAGCACACACACACAAACACACATCCGCAACCTAAGGCCTCTTACCAGCCCTGGGTCTTTGCTCTTGGCCCCCTGGAGGCTGTGCCCGCCACCTTAGGACACCTGCCCCCAGTTCAAACACCTCCTGACCTCTGAGGCCGCCCTTGGGGGCTTCCACCTCAGCAGCCGCACACCTGCGCAGTGGCTGGCACAGGGTTCTCACAGGGCTGGTCCCTGAGGCCCAGCTGTGGGAGGGGGGCTCCCAGGCAGGGGTCCCTGGCTGAGGAGTTCTGGCCAGGCAGCGCTAACCGGGAGGGGCGCACCCTCCGCCTGCCCAGGGCCACTTACTCGCTAGACAGAAGAGCTCTGGGAGGCTCTGTCCTGGGTGAGCAGGGATAGAACACCCTTCCCAGCCTGCCGGACATCTCCAAACTGGCAGCTGGCCAGCACCGGAAGTCTTAGGGGCAGGTCAAGGGCACAGCGCTGGCCCCGCAGAACTTGCAGTTTGATCCTAGCAACCAGGCCTGGGCTGTTCTCTGTTCAGTCCTGCGGTTGCCAGCCACGCAGGAAGCCTGCTGTCCCACTGTGAGGGAACCCTGGTGGGCAAAAGCAGGGGGCTAAGAACGTGTGAGCAAGCTGTCCCTCCTCTCCTTCCTGGGCGTGTCTGGCCACACCTCATATCCCAGGCTTGAGGTCCCACTTTCTGACCCACCCGTGTCACCATTTGTCACTGGGTGACCCGTGGCCCTGGGCAAGGACCACACCTGCTCTTCCACAAGGGCCATGAATACCTGTGGGAGGATTATGTCCACCCGCCCTGGCGCGGGGGAGGGGGTGTGTGGCCCCAGAGTGGGGCACAGGGGCCAGGCACCAGGCTGCCTGGCTGGGGCTGCGTGGACGCGGGCGGTGTGCATGCCGCCTGCGCCGAGCCCCACTGTGCGGGAGTGCTGGGTTTGCGGGCCCTCCCCAGGCCGGAGGTCGAGGTGAGTGTGCGCTGCGATCCTTTTTGCTTTGCCAACAGAAAACTGCCGAGAGGGGAAAAGGCAAACTCCATTTAGCTTGGGTCAGCAGTGAGCAGGGGCAGAGATTAATGTGGAGAGAGGGAGCAGTTCAGAAGCGGCCAGGAGTTGGGGGTGGGCACAGGGCTGGGGGAGGCAGAGGAGGGGGCGCCGGGGATGGATAGGTGAGCCCAGGACAGGTGTGAGGAGAGTGCCGGGCAGCAGAACCCCCTTCCCAATACGCTCTCTGTCATTCCCACCTGCCCCTGCCGGCCCTCCTCAGCCCTGTACCCAAGTTGTGCTGGCCCAGCGCCTCTGGGCACACGCGTCAGGGTCTGAGGCTAGCCCAGTACCCACCCCACCGTGCGCCACGCGCCTTCAGGCTGACTCAGCAGGGTATTTTGTTTCACCCTTCGGGCTGTGGTCAGGTGTTTGTGAGTTTGCCTGGTGGGCAGCCCAGCGCACCCCCACTGAGGGGTGAGTCCCCAGATGGTCATCCTCCAGTAAACTCCAGTAAGGAGTGGAGTTAGTCAGTAGTGTGTCCTGGTGCAGGACACTGAGGTAAAACTGGCAGTGAGGGAACCCTGGTAGGGCAGAGTGGGTGGCATGTGGCACTTAGAGGATCCTGCAAAGGAGGCGGAGGCTCCCTGAGACTGCTGAGCAGACGGCAGATGAGGCTCAGGCTTTGCCTGTGTTCAGTGGTGCGGGAGGCCGGGTGAAGGCCTGGTGCGGTCTGTGAGTGAGGCGGTCCTGCTACCAGCCTGGCCGGCTCCAGGCTGAGGTGAGACGGGGACTCCCGGCCCCACTGCTCTGGCCACAGAGGTACCACCAGACCTCTGTGAATGACACATGCAGCAGGAGAGGAGCCCTGTCACCTGCCCTGACGGAGCCAGCTCTCCACGGGTTCAGCCCCTCTGCAGGGTAGGGCAGCAAAATTCTTGCGGGTAGAAATAACCATAGAGCCTAATATGGCCTTTGTCCCAACTCAGAGAGCAGAGGACACAAGCCAAGCCCACCCAAGGCTCTGTTCTCGTGTCCAAAAAAAAGATCTTCCAGGCTGGAGATGTAGCTCAGTGGTTCCAGCGCCTGCCTAGCAAGCTCAAGGTCCTGAGTTTGATCCCCAGTAACCACATACAACAATAACAGGCATGGTGACTAACGCCCACCACCAATCAGTACCACATACCACAGTGCCGGGCGTGGTGGCTCACGCTTGTAATCCCAGCACTCGGGAGGCAGAGTGGGGAGGACTGCTGAGTTCGAGGCTTGCCTGGGCTGCATAGTGAGCTCAGGGCCAGCCTGAACTAGAAAGTGAAACCCTGTCTCAAAAAAAAAGACCTTCCAGAGCTGGGCATGATGGTGCACATCTCTAATTCCAGCACTCAGGAGGCTGAGGCAAGAAGATCACTATAAATTCAAATCCAGCCTGAACCTACACAGCAGGTTCAAGGCCAGCCTAAACTACACAGCAAGACCCTGTTTAAAGAGAGAGAGAGAGATGGTCCTCTAGGCTGTTCTGCACCCCACAGGTCTTCCCTGAGGTCTGAGGGGAGGAGGAGCAAGACCTTGACAGACCTCACACTACATGTCCCTCACTGTGTGGTCCTGGAACAGGAGGAGCAGTGTCCGGGGCAACTCTGTGCCTGGGCCTCCACTCCTGAGCCCGGGCCCTGTCCCCCTCCAGCTGTGGTGCCACCTCAAGCCCCCAGCCCCCGCCCCTGGAAACCACCCTTCTCTCCTCCCCCAACTTTACATTCCTGTCTCCAACCTCACTCCCCGCCCCTCTTCCCACTCCTTCCCTCTCCCTTTTTGCCTTCTTCTTTTTTTTTTTTTT
>PVIC010050781.1:0-12700 GCA_004025085.1 Thryonomys swinderianus
GGCCAGCTCACCCTCCTAATGCTACTGTTTCATCGGAGCAAAGCTGAAGAAACTGCAGCATCTAATGATGCGCACATTTTAGAAGACAAAGTGTTTACTTACTCGTTTCATTTCAGGTTGTAAACCGATGGGGTGATTAGGAATGGGCTCCAGATTCCTGTGTTTATTTTAATTTGTTCATGTCCTCCAACATTTAGACAGTTTAGTGGGTTCAAGATTTTTTTTTTTTAATGGGAAAGACTTTAGAATACCCACATCTGTTCTAAAGCTCTTGGATGTGAATTATTTTCAATCCTGCTATTTAGGGAAAAAAGTTCAATCTAATGTTACTAAGGTGATTGACAGTTTCTATTACTTGCTTCTTACTTAATAAGATGTTGTAAAATTATTTTAGCTGAAATATCAAAGTTTGGCAAAGTTCAGTCAGTTCAGTTTTCTAATGTCATTATGCAACAGTTAAGAGATCAGACATAAAAGCATACCAAGGAGAAATTGATTATTCAGGACACATACTACCTGCCAACAAGTTATGGTGTCATAGACTTGTAGACTTGGAGGGAGTTTCTGAAGAGCTGTAAGCTTTTAAAAATAAACTGGCAGGACATTTACTTTGAAGCATGTTCTCAAAAATTTTGAACAATAGTCACATTTAAAATAGCGAGAAGTATGGATTGTCTATAATTTGCAAACTTTATTAGTTGAGCAGCTTTCTTTATGGGGAAAGTTGGAACATTCACCTAAGGTGACATCTTATGTTTGTAAGATAATCCTGAAGAAATTTTTTCATGTAATATAAAAATTTCAAGTAATATGGACAGTATAGAACAAAAAGATGAAACTCCCTATTTATAAAAGCAGAGGTAAATACAGCTTTTGGACCAACTCACAGAGGTAAACACAATAACTACTTTTAACAGCTTGAGATATACTCTCAAGCCCTTTGCATAAGTGGAAATATATTTTTTTCTAAAACTGATATTACTACACACACTTTTTAGAATTTGCTTCCTTATTTTAATGTAATCAGCTTTTTATATCTGTATATAAAGCTAATCCATTAGTTTTTTAAGCCCAGAATATTCTATATGATGGATATAAAATAATTCACGGAAGCACTTCTCTGTTGAGGGGTGCTTGGAGTGTCCCCAGTTTTTTAGTCTGACAAATAACACTAGGTTTTTGAGTCAAAGTGGTATCCAGCTGGGTTCAGTAACACATGCCTGTGATCCTTGTTACTGGAAAGATCGGGGGTAGGAGGACCGCAACTTTGAGGCCAGCCTGACCAATGTCACAGGACCCTGCCTCAAAATCCAATGTTAAAAGGGAAGCGGGGATTTAGCCCCGTAGCTCGGTGCACACGGTGCCTGGAGTGGCCTTTCTGTCCCTGGCCTGGGCACTGCCCACTGAATTGGCTTCGCAGAGCTGCCCTCCCCAGCTGCATTGCTCTTGGCATGTTCCTTAACCTTTCTGAGACTCAGTCTCCTCTTAGGCAAGACAGGAAGACTTCAGGGAGCTTTGACTGGGATGAGAAAAAAGCATCATGTAACTGTTAGTTCCTCTCTCTTCCCCCGCCTCAGGGTTTCGCATTCTGCTGCCCAGGGAATCACGGGTGTCGTGCTTTTCGAGGCACATTCCAAGTATCCCAATGCCTGAGTCCGGCCCGCAGATTTAATTGATTGCTTAAGCTCTTGCAGTGAGTCTAGTGTCCTTTGGGGGCTCAGGACCCTTTCCCTGTGTCTGTAGAGCTCAACTAGGTGTTATTCTGTGCCACCTACCCTCTTCCTCTTCCTCTTGGTAATGGTTTTAGGCAGTTTTTTATATTTACAACTGCAGTAGAGATGGGGCAGCAGATGGTGCTGGCATCTGGGTGGATGCCAGGGAGGCAGCCTGCCCCCCCACCGAGTACAGTACAGTCCCCTCAGCAGAAGTCCTCGTCCTGAACACCCGTGGTGCCCTGAGAAGGAACTGTGGTTGGTAGAATTACCTGGGGTCCCTTCTATGCTGAAGCGAGGGGTCATTTCTTTCAGAATATTTTAAGACATACTAGTAAATACCCCAGCGCTATCAGAATGGCTGTTTATCTACCATCCCGTTTGTGTCATCAGGTCTCTCTGAACTCGCTTCCCGTCCCTGTTCATTTGCCTTCAAGGCCACACGCTGTTTGTTACTAGGGGGTCTCTCACTTGCAGTGCCCCACCCTGCGCCCCCCTTAAGGCAGCCTGGAAACAGGTTCCAACTTGCAGTGCTTTCCCTCACCTGCCTTCTGACATTTGGAGTCCTTCCTTGCTCTCTGAACATGGCAAGAAGAAAAAGAAAAGATAAGAACAAGTAAATTAAGTTGGATTTCTCCTGGATTCTCGGCGGACTCCGATCCTCTCCCGAGCTGGGCACCTACCATTTCCTGCAGTGGTTCTGTCCCCTGCCTGTGCTCTACCCCAGGGGCCGTGGCGGCTCCTCATTGGCCCGCGTGGGCTGGGTGTGCCCTGCTTGGGGGCCTGTGCTCAGACGCTGCGGCCCACGGTGTCCATGGACCACACTCTCGCGCTGGGTTCCTTCCTGAAGGCCAGGGTCCCCCTGATTTCCAGGGCCTCCTTGCCCCACCACACCCCCTGCGTCACCATCCACACGGCTCCAGACCGTGCAGCCCACCCTGGCCTGACACACCCTGGGGCTGGGCCTTCATCCACTGTGTCCGCAGTGATGGCCCAGTCCCCGGACAGTCACCGTCGGTCTCGCAGACCTGTAAACTGCCTTCTAAAAGAACATCTAGTGAAACATTTTGGAGGAATAAAACATTAAGTGGCTATCTTTTCTCACTGTAGCAAAATACATATACACATAAAATTTCCCATTCTGCCCATTTTAAGTGCTGAAATCGGCATCATTAAATGTATTCAGGCTGGGCGTGGTGGCTCACGCCTGTCATCCCAGCACTCGGGAGGCAGAGACAGGAGGATTGCTGAGTTCGAGGCTTGCCTGGGCTACATAGTGAGCTCAGGGCCAGCCTAAGCTATACAAAGTGAGACCCTGTCTCAAAAAAAAAAAAAAAAATGTATTCAGAATGTTGCTCAGCTGTCACTACTATCCATTTCCAGAATCTTCCTTCATCCCAAAAACTGTCCCTAGTGAGCAGTGACTCCCGTTCCCCCTTCCTCCAGGCCCTAGGGCTCTGCGCCCTGCGGCCGGTTTCACGGATCAGTCTAGTTTGAGACCCTCCTGTGTCTTAGTCATGTCCTCGTGGCCCAGAGGGGTCGCCTGAGCGCGCAAGTTAGAGGAGGAGATGGTTGTTCAGCTCCCATTTTCAGTCCGTGGCTGGCTGGCTCCATCCAAGGCGGGACGGCGTGGAGCCCGGTTCTGACAGACAAGGGCTGCTCAAGGGATGAGGACGGGAAACAGGGAGCAAAGAGGAGCCGCGGAGGGGCCGAGCCTCCCAGCTCACACCCCATCGACCCACCTCTTCCAGCTGGACCCCACCCCCAAGAGCAAGTCAGCCAGAGCCCCGTAATCCAATCCCCTTCTGAACACCCCACCCCCGAGCACAGGAGGCTCTTGGAGGGCATCTAGTCGAAACCATGACCTCATACAAGTGTCACCCCACATACGTCCTTTTGTCTCTGGTTTGGTTCACCTCGAATAGCGTCTGCACGGTCCCTCCATGCTGCAGCGCGAGTCTGAATTGTACTCTCTCTCATGTACATACCACATTTTGCTGAGCCGTTCATCCCAACAGCGGGAGGAATGGTGACCAAAGCCTGTTCTCTCTTTTGGAGGTGGACACCGCGGAGCGGAGCTGCTGTGTTCTGCGCTCGTTCTATACTAGCTGTCTGAGAACCTGCTGAACCTTTTTCCGCAGTTGAATGGTGGCAGAGCTGCCTTAACTTCCCCCAAGGGTGCCGGTCATTTCACATCCTTCTCGGCACAGCAGGTGCTTTGTGTTTGTTTCAGGAGTGCTTGGGATTGAACTCAGGGCCCTGAGCACGTTAAGCGAGAACTGTACCACCGAGCGAGATCGTCAGCCCTTTTTATTTGCAGGCAGGGCTCACTGGGTTGCCCGAGCTGGCCTCCAACTTGTGACCCTCCCACCTCAGCCTTGAAGTAGCTGGGAGTACAGGCAGACACCACCACACCAGGCCCAAGGACGTGACCAGGCCGTGTCAGGTACTGCTCTCCTTTCAGACAGCAGGACCAGACGCTGAGTTGGGCTTCGGGATCCTCCCGCTTCCCTGCCACAAATCATGGCCGCGCCCGGAGACAGGCACACTGCTTTCAGCTCAGAGAGATCCTGTCTTTTGGCCGGTGCTCCTCATCGGTGCTGGCAGACGAGAAGTAGATGGAGGATTCGTTTTGCGTTTGGACTCGTGTCTCACCTTGTCTTCAGCACGCTCCTCACAGTTCCTGTCCAAATCCAATCTTTGCAAGACAGAGAGACCGTGTGCAGAGACCGTGCCCCTCGCCGTGCTTTGGAAAGAGGCTGTTGTTTGCGTGAGAGCTCCTGGACTTCATTCTGCGCTCTGTACTTTCCACCTGGGCCTGACAGTGAGCTCCCCTGGGATTTAGGAGGTCTGTGTCCTCACGTCTGCGTGCAGCAGTTTCCTTTCTCCTTTCGTGGTCCCTCTGGCTGGAAGAGCCTGGAACAAAATGAAATCGACTCTGCCCACCTCTGGCACCTACAGTTATTTCATATTTTCTGCCTTTTACTTAGCACCTGGCTACCCTGCCTGTTTGTACTTGGGTTTGTCATGGTCTGTGGGAACCGTTCAGCTGTGGCTTGTTGTTATTTGTCCATTATTGAATTGTCTATCTCAGAAATGCACAAAGTGCCCACACCTGCCTTTGTACGTCTCATGGGCCATTTTCCCTAAATGCAGGAAACAGCTGCTGAGCGGGCTGTAATGGAAGTGATTTGACACCTCATCCTTGCAGGAGGAAGAACACTGTCTCCCGCCCGCGGCCCGCTGGGCAGCAGCGCCTGCAGGCAGCGCCTTCAGCAGGGCTGCTCATGGCTCCCAGGGCTCCTCCCTGGATTGGGGAATCGGCTCAGAACAGCTTGCCGGCGAGTCCAGCATGGAGAGCGCTCTCTCTGAATCCTTCCGTGCGCTAACCCTGTGGAAGCACATTCAAGCCTTCCCTCTTGCGTCCAAGTCTGGCTCTGTGGGATGTGTCAGATCTCGGAGCAATCATTAGGGAATCAGCCAGAAAGCAGCGTCTCAGGGCGAACCACGGCTTAGTAGACACAGCTGGCTGCCTGAGAAACGGCAGGAGAGAGGCAGTGAACGCGAGGCTTCCTCAGCTGCAGCCGGCGTCCGCGCTGCTCCTGAGGGCATGGCTTCTGCTTGGCCCTTCCCCAGGCATGGGCTTTGCCTTTGCAGCTGGGCCCCTCCTCTCTCCAGGTCCACTCCCTCCCCCAGGAGAAGCTGAACACACTCTTCCCTCCTCTGCTAAGCAGAACTAGAATGAGATTCTGCTCTTTTTCTAAATCTTCAGTTCTTAGTCATAAATTCCCAGGGTGGGCTTTGAAGAGAAGCCCCTTCTTCCCCTGATTGAGGGGGGCTGCCTGTGCTCAATCTTCTCCAGCTGTTTGGCCATCAACAGCTCAGCAATAACTATTGGCATCTCTTCGTTCTTCTGTACCCTCTGCCCAAGCCAGACTCTGTTCTTTGCATTATGAATCATTTAAATGTCAGTGTGGGAAAGATCCGCTTCTGCTGTCTGCGTGCCCCGTTGATACTCCTGTTCCTCTTAGAAAATGTGCTTCTGCAGAGCCCTCTCCCTGCAACTTCCTTTTTGGCCTGACAGAGTATTTGTCGGTATTTGTTATGCTTCTGGGCAAAATCCACCTCTTCGATTAATCTTTAGTTTTCCCTGTAATGTCGACAATCAGGAACTGATTTGCTTTCTTCAAACCACTGTGCATTTCTCAATTGTGCCTGATTTATTTCACCTCGCCATAGCGTCTGCAAGGTCCCTGCATGCTGCAGCGCGAGTCTGAATTGTACTCTCTCTCATGTACATACCACATTTTGCTGAGCCGTTCATCCCAACAGCGGGAGGAATGGTGACCAAAGCCTGTTCTCTCTTTTGGAGGTGGACACCGTGGAGCGGAGCTGCTGTGTTCTGCGCTCGTTCTATACTAGCTGTCTGAGAACCTGCTGAACCCTTTTCCACAGTTGAATGGTGGCAGCGCCGCCTTAACTTCCCCCAAGGGTGCCGGTCGTTTCACATCCTTCTCGGCACAGCAGGTGCTTTGTGTTTGTTTCGGGAGTGCTTGGGATTGAACTCAGGGCCCTGAGCACGTTAAGCGAGAACTGTACCACCGAGCGAGATCATCAGCCCTTCACTGGGTTGCCCAAGCTGGAGGGAAGAAATGATTGTTGATGTCATGCAACCTGATCAAAAATTTCAGTGGAGGACCGGAGATTTAGCTCAGTGGTTCCAGCGCCTGCCTGGCAAGCACAAGGTCCTGAGTTCGATCCCTGGTAACCACATACAATGCTGGGCGTGGAGACTCACAGCCACCAGCAATCAATACCACATACTGTAGTGCCGGGCGTGGTAGCTCATGCCTGTAATCCCAGCACTCACTCGGGAGGCAGAGGCAGGAGGATTGCTGAGTTTGAGGCTTGCCTGGGCTGCATAGTGAGTTCAGGGCCAGCCTGAACTACACAGCGAGACCCTATCTCAAAAAAAAAAATTTTCAGTGGATATCCATAAGCACCTACTGTGCGGTGTGTTAAAGAGAGGGAAGTTGACCGATCCCCGTTCCTGCTATTGCAGGGTGCTTGTGGTCTGAAGAGCCCTTTGGTGGCATTGAGATCAGGACTATGGGAGTGTGAAAGTTGGAGAAACGATTTCCAACAGGGCAATCTGGGGAAGGTGGAGTTTAACCCGGGCTTTTCGGAGCACAGCGTCTGGACATGGTGTCTTATCACCTGAGTGGGGCTGGCCGTGGTCCTGCAGCTATAGGACACCGCCAGACACCGGCGTGGACAGAATTCTCACCTTACTGCTTTGGATTAAATCTTTGTTCGGCGTCAGCCACTGAAGACGCGGGGCTGGAGCGCGTGACAGCATGGTGCTCGGCCACAGAGATGGTTTATAGAGGCAGGAAGGGCGAAGCGGAACAGACAGCCTTTGTTGCAGAGAGACCAGTCCCAGGTCTGAGGGAGAGGAGGACTATAATCAGGGGTCCTGGTGGAACCACACACTCAGTGCTTCCTGACTTTACACTTACCCTTCACTGAAAACCAGCATTTGTGGACACATATTTTTATTGGTGCATCCTTGCAGTACACACATAACGATGACAGTCATCGTAGGGAGTTGGTCCTTGTGCATAACCCATCTAAATTCTTTGTATTTCCCCTTCCACACCTCCTTCAATCTCTAGATCCTCTTCCCACTTGAGGAAGATCGATCTCCTTGTTTCCAACTATCAATATTTTATCTTGTTCTTTATTTATTCTTTGAGTTTCTTATATAATGAAAGCTACCTACCATTTAAGCCTGTGTGCGTGTGTGATTTATTTCACTTACCATTATGGTCTCAGGGTGCATCCATTGTCCCACAAATGCATCGTGTGTATCCTTTTTTATACAAGTATCCGCTGACCTTCGGGGATCTGCTAGGTCTGGGACAGGGAACTGCACTTGGCAGCCTGAGATGGTCTGCAGTGAAGGGGGAAAGGTGGGAGTGGGGGGAGTCGGACATTTCAGTCATCTGTCCTACTCAGAGAGAGAAGGATAGCAGGCGAAGGGACCTCTGAGCTGCCCGGGAGAGAGCAATGCCCTGTCCTGTCTCAAGGGCAGCACTCGAGAAGCCAGCCGAGTCCTTGCTTCCTCACTGATGAGTCCTGCAGGTGGCAACGCATCTGACCTTCATGTGCCTGGGAAGGGCGCGACCCTCACAGCGGGATCTTCACAGACAGCACCATCCCGCCCTGTCCTACATCAGACTTGAAGTCCCTCTATTTTTAACTATCAAAAAAAAAAAAATAGATTGGCGAAGCTTCTAGAATTACTGCCAAAAACCAGTGTTAACCCCTAAGATGATTTTGTCATCACACAGTGGAAACTTGTTCATCAGAGAAAAGGGATCATGAACTGACTTAGCCTTTCTTCCAAATGAATATTCCACATCGTTGTTAGCTTCTCCTTGCACAAATGCAGATGGCTAAGACTAATAAGGAATTTTAAGAAAAATTTACGGTCGCCAGTGTCACTGGTGAGGCTCCCTGAGTCTCGAATATTCTGACATGAGCAGACACAGGTAGCAGCTCTACACTCAACACCCCCCTCCCTCCTCAGACCTCTAGTCGGCTCCTTGGCCTCGCCACATACCGTTTTCTTTATCTGTAAAATGAATTGACAGCGATCCTTACCTCATAGGGTTGTCAGGAAGATTAACTAAGATAAGCCTGGTAAAACACTCAGGATGGTGTCTGGGACAAAGCCCTCAATGAGTATCAGATGTTGTTACACTTTTTTCATTCCTATTATGCAAACTAGTCCAGGATTATAGTTACAGCTCCAAAATATTTATGCTTTGAGATTTTTGTCTAGACAATAAAGACTTTTCAAAGGCAACAGACCTTTTTTTTTTTTTACTAACTATATCGAGCCAATGGTGAAATCAGAGTTTTACAGTATGTATCTTTATGCCCCACGAACTAGACCTGGAGCTGTTTGGGTCGTATCAGTCCGTGTAGTGTTCCCCACTGCAGCGCACTGGCTTGTGATGGTAGCAAGATGTTCTTGGCCAGAAGTTGCTCGAGTGTATTTAAGGTCTGCTCAAGGAGTGTTGGGCTTTTAGATGCTCTGCTTCCAGTAGGAATATTGACTTTCTATCCTGCAGTGGGTTGGCTTTTAAAATCTTCAAGTCTGCCTCCTGAAATTGTACAGCGCTGAACTTCCTGCTGCTATGAGCATATAAGAGACTTTCTGCTGTGTTCCTCAGGGTGACTCTTGGGGACGCTATGACACAGACCCCTCCTCAAAGGGCTGAAGATGTGACTCCTGCCAAGGTCTTCATGGTCTTGCTTACTTAACTGAAGATAAGAAAGTTAAACTTTTCATTGAACAACTTTATCTGTTCCTCAGAAAACACAAATCAAAAAGCCCTGTTTTATTTCCAGAAGTTTCATCTCTACCCAGAGCCACTGGCCAGCCCAGCCCTTACTCATTCCTTAAAAAACCTGTCTCTCACTATGAACACCAAAATTAATTTTGCCTATTTTTAAGAAAACATCTAAGAATAGAATATGCAGGATAGTATGCTATTTTGTATGTAGCTTTTTCATTTCCTTTTGGGGAGGCATGAGGCAGAGAGCTCCATGTTTTTAACATTTATCTTCAGATATACATTACGTGAAATTGTTCTAGATCAGTTTCACCAGTTTCATGTTCTAGATCTGTTCCATTTCTCTATCAAATGGTTTCCGTACCACACTGAGTGTTTTGGTTCTCATCGCTTTAAAATTCATCTTCGTGTTTAGCATGGCCCAACTCCCCTCTTTCACTTCCTTTTAATGATGCTGTTTGACAACCTATTGTGTTAATATAGTTGGAGACATTGGGAACCATTTTGCTATATTCAAAAAGAAAAAAAGTCCTACTGGGATCTTCCTGTGATTACATTAAACTGGCCCAGTGAACATATGATGACTGTGGCGGACTCTGTTCTAGGCTCTGAGAATAGAAAAAGGACCCCGAAGACCGGCACAGCCAGGCTCTGGTGGGACATTTAGAGGGCGGGAAACAAAATGTAGGAAAGATCACTTTGGGTGATGTTCCATGACAAAAGCAAAAGAAAGCCAGCAAAGGGAAGGCCATGTGGCTGGCTGGAGGATGAGGTGCTGTTTGTCAAAGGAAAGGGGCCTGAGTTTGATCCCTGGTACTGCAAAAAAGAAAAAAAAAGACACTTGAATTTGAATCTGAGTCACGCCACGAGTATGTTAGACCTATAAATCCAACTGGGAGAAATAAGAGTTAAACCCTCAATATGCAAACATTACTTCCACTTTTTCCAATAGTTGTCTTTGGTTTTTTGTGGTTTTTGTTTGTTTGTTTGGGGGGTTTTGTTTATTTTGGGTTTTGTTTTTTTTTTTTGATACAGGGTCTTACTATGTAGTCCAAGCAAGCCTCAAACTCAGCAATTCTCCTGCCTCTGCCTCTGCCTCCCAAGTCCTGGGATCACAGGCATGAGCCACCATACCCAGCTCTAGTAGTTTTTAATCTGTCAGTAAAACTTTGATCTTTCCCCTATCAAGCATTTCTTGTAAAGGTCTTGGAGTCAGGCTTGGTGGCTCAAGTCTATAATCCCAGCACTCAGGAGGCAGAGACAGGAGGACTGCTGAGTTCGAGGCTTGCCTGAGCTACATAGTGAGCTCAGAGCCAGCCTGAAATACAAAACGAGTCCTTGTCTCAAAAACACAAAAAAAGATAGGTATCAGATATTTATTAGTATCTTGTTGTGATGATGATACAGAATGGGGTCTATTCCTATTTATCTCCAAACCTGATATCAGTATGTAGGAAAGGTATGGATTTCTTATATTTATTTCCATCTGGACATCTAGTTAAACTTTGATAAATTCTGAGTGTTTTGAATAATTCTTCTAGCTTCCAAATCATATAAAAATAATGATAATATTGCCTCCATATTTCCAATAATTGTTCTTCTGCTTTTTCTATCATGAAACTTAGCAGCCTTCTAAAACAAAGATCAATAAGCAATAGCAGAATCCTTAATCTGTCCAGACTTTATTTGAATACCTCTAATTTCCAGTCCCAGGAAAGAGGGATGGATGCTCAATAAATATTTTAAATAAATGTATGCTTCCATGTTCAGAATCAGATTGAGAGAATGTTTCTAATTTTCTATATTTTTTTAAGCCAGGAGGAGTTTTAAATGTCATTTGGCATCTATTTAAATTATTTTTTTCTCAACAGTTTCCTATGTTAAATCATCCTGACAGTCCTGAAATATACCCTGCTGCTCCTGCTTGGTGATTCTCTTAACAGTGTCTTGAATTCAGTTTGGTTATGCCTTACTTCAGATTTTTTAAAATCCACATTCGTGAAACTGGATTTTGCTTCGTTTTGTGCTACCTCTCTAAAGTGTGGGTTAGGTTGTATTTCCAATTTTCATGTGCTCTGGAAATAGAAACCTCCATTGCTTTAGATTTTTGTTTTTGTTTTTGTTTTTTGTTTTTTGTTTTTGTTTTTTTGAGACAGGGTCTCGCTTTGTAGTTCAGGCTGGCCCTGAGCTCACTATGTAGCCCAGGCAAGCTTCGAACTCAGCAATCCTCCTGTCTCTGCCTCCTAAATGCTGGGATTACAGGCGTGAGCCACCACACCCGGCACTGTGGTATGTGGTGCTGATTGCTGGTTGATTGCTGGTGGGTGTGAGTCACCACACCCAGCATTGTTGTATGTGGTTACCAGGATCGAACTCAGGACCTTGCACTTGCTAGACAGGCGCCGGAACCTCTGAGCTAAATCTCCGGCCCCATTGCTTTAGATTTTGATGGAAACTCATCAGTAAAAAAATCTGGCCCTGTGCCGGACATGGTGGCTCACGCCTGTAATCCCAGCACTCGGGAGGCAGAGACAGGAGGATTGCTGAGTTCGAAGCTTGCCTGGGCTGCATAGTGAGCTCAGGGCCAGCCTGAACTACAAAGCAAGACCCTGTCTCAAAAAAATAAAAAAATAAAAAAAAAAATCTGGCCCTGAATCTCTTTTGGAAGAAATTATTTTTGGTAACTTTTAGCAATTCATCTATAACTACTAGTGTATCATGTTTTCTTGATCATTTTCAGTCAATTTGGTAATCTTCAGTTTTTTCATGGATAGTTTCACATGTTCATTCTGTATATGTAGAATCACATATAGAGTTCACTAATAATTTAAATATCCTTCAATGTAGTCTCTCTTTTAGACTGAAATTATTTATGTGGACTTTATTCCTTTCTTTCCATTAAAGTTGCATATAAAAAATTTTGGAAATCCTAACACATGTTTTTCTTTTTTGAATTTATAAACTTCTGTTGTTAAGATTTTCATCTTGGTTTCCTTTTTCTTTCTTTTTTCTTCCTTTCTTTTTTATTTTTTAAAAATATATGTATTTAAAGCTTTGCCCATGTTCCACAAATTCAGTATGTCAGAGTTTCATTTTTTGTTACTTTTTCAGTCAATGATTTTCAAATGTTTTCAGTTTAGAATCCCTTCATGCTCTTAAAAATCTTATCAAAGATCTTAAAGAGTTTGGGTTTATGTGAGTTATTTTTTTCTTATAGATGCAATATTTAAACTGAAATATGTTCATTCTATCACAGCAGTTTTTGAAAAGTAATTATTTCTCAAAGCAAAATAATAAAAAAATAATAAAAGCCCATATAAGAGTGGCATCATTTTGCAGTGTCTTTTAGTATCTGGTTTAATAGACGACAGCTGGACTCTCATATCTACTCTTACATTCAGTCTATTCTGATGCGCCACTCTGGCTACAGTATATGAAGAAATTCTGACTCCACATAAATACACAGTTGGAAAATGTTTAGTAGTTTGGTAGTGTTTTCAGATCATTGTGGTTCCTTTCCTTTGATATTAAACTGAACTAGAAAACTGGCAATTTCTTGAAGGTTGTTTGCAATGTGGAATATGAAACCATATCCACAAATTTGGTTTACTCTTTAAACTCATG
>PVIC010050782.1:0-12688 GCA_004025085.1 Thryonomys swinderianus
GCATAATTAGATTTAGGACACAGATACTTTTTAGATGCCTTGTGTTTTTAAAAAATGCAAGGGAGTTATAAAAGCAAAAAAGAAATGAACACTTATATACAAGAGAGGAAAAATTCAAACAGCTAGATAAGGCCATTAGAGATGGAAAATGTGATACACAAATACAGAGAACACTGAATACAGTAAAAAACATTGGGAGTTTGTGTTACAGAGAACAGTCTTACCAAAGAAGCTTCTCTTCAGTAAGCAGTGTAAAACCATAAAGAGATACAAGATTGAAGGACTCTCTAGGCCAGAGTGAATAGTTGTAAAAACTAGATAAACTGGGCATGGTGGCGCACACCTGTAATCCCAGCCTTCTGGGATGCTGAACAAGTAAATCACAGCCTAAGCAACTTAGTAAGACCCTGTCACAAAATAAAAAAAAAATTAGGGCCAGAGATTTAGCACAGTGGTTCCTGCCTAGCAAGCACAAAGTCCCTGGTTCAATCCCAGTAACCACATACAACGATACCAAACATGGTGATTCACACCCACCAGCAATCAGTACTACATACCACATTGGTAGTGATGGTGGCTCATACCTGTAATCCCAAAATGAGACCATATGTGCTCCCAATTTTGTATTTTTTTAGTATCGGCATATATAAAATATCTTAGAAATAGGACCCAACTCTAAATGTGAAATTCATTTATGTTTCCATACACATCTTTGTGCAGACACCATGATGGCAATTTTATACAGTATTTTTATCACACAATGTTCACAGCTCACATGTGAAATATTCCACTTAGGGTGTCATGTGTAAAATTTTCAGATTTTGAAGCATTTTTTATTTCCAGATTAGGGATGATCATCCTATACCATATTAGGTCATCCATAAATAATTTAAATAACTTAAAATAATTTAAATAACTTAAAATATGGCAAGCTTGCAAGGTAAAAGTACCAATCTGAGAGTATAAAGTAGAATTTTCATCTAACCTAAAATTTCATGTCTGTGCAAACCTTTACTTAGTTCTACAGAACTGAAACAATTCACTAATTAAATCGATATTTATAAATTTCAAATTAGGGTCCTGGAATACAGGATCGAAGTCTAGAAGAAATGCTCTTCAAAGCAAAGAACCAAAGAAACTGACAGCTTACTATTAACAGAACATACCATATTTGACTGACTACCTGGCATATAGTAGGTAATGTATGCACAATCTGTTAAATATCCTCTTATAATACAATGATGATTACATGAACCATTCTCAGTCTCATTCTGCTCAATATACCAAAGTATACTCTCTTACTAGTGAAAATATATGCCCCTTTGGAATGAATATAAAACTGCTATTTTACATGGAAACACTTTCTTTTCTTTTTTGACTGTCCTCTGTGACACAAATCCCAATGTTTTTTTACTCACTTTGTAGGTCAGACTGGCCTTGAACTCATGTGTAGCCCAGACTACCCTCAAACTCAAGGCAATCCTCCTGCCTCTGCCTCCCAAATGCTGGGATTACAGGTGTGAACTACCACTCCAGGCACTGTGATATGTGCTCCAGGGATCAAACTTAGAACCTTGTGCTTGCCAGGTAGGCGCCAGAACCAATAATAATAATATTATTATTATTGTTTTTGGTATCAGGGGTCAAACTCAGGACCTTTCACTTGGGAGGCAGACACCAGAACTACTAAGCTAAATCGCCCACCCAAGGAAACATTTTCTAATGTTATAAAGTAACAAAAGCCAAAATTAATTGCAAAAAAAAATTTTTTTGAGACAGGGTCTCACTTTGTAGTCCAGGCTGGCCCTGAGCTCACTATGGAGTCCAGGCAAGCCTGGAACTCAGCAATCCTCCTGCCTCCACCTCCAGTGCTGGGATTACAGGCGTGAACCACCACGCCCGGCACTGTGGTATGTGGTATTGATTGCTGGTGGGGCTGAGTCACCACGCCCAGCATTGTTGTATGTGGTTACAGGATGGAACTCAGGACCTTGCACTTGCAAGGCAAGCTCCAGCACCACTAAGCTAAATCTCCGACCCCAATTGCAAATTCTTAAATTTAACAGTGTTGAGGTAACTATAGCAAAAGTAATATTGTCCATGCCACAAAATGAAGATGAAAAATTTATTGTACAATAAATTGTGTATCACAATTTTACTTAAATCAGCTATTTAAGTATTTTTAAACTAATCTAACATATGACCAAAAACAATTTTTACTGTGAGAGTTCTCACATTTTTTCAAACTTTTAAGTTGCAACAATACTATTCCTGGTAAATGTATTCTGAAAGATTACATGTAACAATATCTTCTAAAATCAAAATAATACTTAAATGATCAATAATTTAAGGATAAAATATTTTTAAACACTTTACATGTATTTATAATTCACAAAAGCAGATTTAAACTTCAAAGTCAGAAAAAACCCAGAACCTGAAGAAAATGGGAAAACTTGATAGTTGGAAGCCTACTGATAATAACAAAGATGGCATGAATTCTTTAACAATAATTTGTTACTATTTCAAGAACAAAAACCAGATATCATGTACTAATGAAACATAAATGCACTCTGTAAAGCAGTCTCATTAAACATTCATTACCTATTTCTCCTATCACCAAAAGTTTGCTGTTGAGGGGCTGGAGATTTAGTTCAGTGGTTCTGGCGCCTGCCTCACAAGCGCAGGGTTCTGAGTTCAATTCCAGAAACCACATACAATACTGGGCATGGAGACTCACACCCACCAGTAATCAATACCACATACCAAAGTGCTGTGAGTGGTGGCTCACACCTATAATCCCAGCACTCGGGAGGGAGGTGGAGGCAGGAGGATTGCTGAGTTCAAGGTTTGCCTGGGCTATATAGTGACCTCAGGGCCAACCTGAACTACAAAGGGAAACCCTGTCTCAAAAAAAAAAAAAAAAAGTTTGCTGTTGAATCACATCCTACACTACCAAACATGAACACCTAGAGAACACTGATGAAATCAACAGAAAATAAGACTCCTTAACACATATCTTTCAAATTAAATAGCATGATTCTCTTTAAATTTTACAACTTCAGATTTTCAATGGACTATTACAAAGTTAGAAAAACAAATATCAAGGTAGCCATGTTGACAAGTGATATTGCTAATCATTTTTCTAACTGTAAATTTTTCAGTGGTTTACAAAAATGTATTCTACAGTCTTACAAAAATGTTTTCTGTACTCCGTTAAATTTCACTTTGAGCTTGAGGGGATTTAATACCTGCCTGCAGGCACAAGGTCCAGAGTGTGGTCCCTGGTACCCTTCCAAAAAAAAAAAGCAAATTTCACTTTAAAAATCAGTTTAAAAAAATTATGTTCAAATGTATTATAAACCAAGTTTTAACACATTTTAAGATAACCAGTCTTGCTATGAAGTATTTCTTGCTGGGTTTCAGACTGTCTCCAATTCTACTTTAATAAAGGAAACCTAAAATTATTTATTATTATTATTGTTTTTGGTATCAGGGATCAAACTCAGGACCTTGTACTTAGGAGGCAGGCACCAGAACCACTAAACTAAATCCCTGGCCCAAAAAACCTAAATTTACAAACTGAGTTACTCTAAAAACATTTCAAAACAAATATAATTATTTAGAACCTCAACCACACAAAACAGAATTTTCTACATGTGATACAACCAAAATAAAATATATAAACAAATGGGCATTGTTACCAACACAGAGTCAAAATTTATGCATTACCCAAGGGCAATCTTTCTCAGTGACAATAGTCTGATACAGAATTCTGTGTAAGAAATTTTGAATCTGAGGGCTGGGGATTTAGCTCAAGTGGTACCGTGCCAACCTTGGACGTACAAGGGCCCAAGTTCAATCCCTAGTACAGCAAAAAAAGAACTTTTGAACCTGAATACTTCCAAACACTCAATCAATTCTAAAACCCCAAGTATATACTGACACGAATAGGAGAAAACTAATCAACTGAAATTTTTCTAAAAAACAAAGGAAAATACATGGAGCAACCTGTTTTCAAATTTCTGAGGTCCTACAAAAACAATACAGTAAGTGAAGCAGGGTGTGCTGATATACATCTATAATCTCAGCCACCACTAAACAGTGGGTTCAAGGATAGCCTGAATCACACAGCAAGACCCTGTCTCAAAAAAAAAAAAAAATACAGTTGAAGAATTTAATTTTAAAAAATTCCTTGAGTTACTGCTCTCCTTACACTCCCCCCCAAAATATCATGGAAATTGAATATCCCAACATCTTTATAATAAATGTTACTTAACAAAAGGCATATTTCAATATTATCTATCAAAGTGGGGACAGTTATTAATTCCTAGAGACACAAAACATATAAAACTCTCAATTGTATATAAAACTCTCAATCGTACCACACCTTTTGACAACAAAGACAGTGTTGTACCATTTCATATTCTATCACTATAATACCAGAAAACCTGATTAACCACAAAGATTAATATTATGTGCTTCTGTATCTCAAACAAGAACAAATTACAAGAAAATCTTAAACATGAATACCGTTATACACAGTGTAAGTTTCAGATCCACGCAAATCTGAAATATTCTTATGTCAATTTCTGTGGAATTTCTGAGTGATTCAGGACTGTCTTACTGGATGAGCTAAAGTCTAGCCAATTAGGTTATATAAAATTAAAAACTGGAGTGCCTTTTGTTTCCCCCAGCTCTTGCAAAAGATAAGTGAAAGAGGACAGAATATATCCAATCAAGGATGCACTTAAGGTGTCATAAATATCCCAACTACTTTTAACCAGGCCATCTTGAAAATTAAAAATATTTTGTTAAGTAGATCTAAAAGGCTCTTAACTCATATTAAATGATCACCAAGTGCTCATATTAAATGATCACCAAGTGTTAATAGAAAAAATAACTTATTTAATCAATTAAAAATTGTCACTCTGGGACCAGAGATTTAGCTCAGTGGTTCCAGCGCCTGCCTAGCAAGTGCAAGGTCCCTGGTTCAATCCCCGGGTAACCACACAACACTACCAGTTGTGGTGACCCACCAGCAGTCAGTACCACATACCACAATACTGCCTGTAAACCCAGCATTCAGGAGGCAGAGGCAAGAGGATTCCTGAGTTCAAGGCTTGCCTGGGCTACATGGTGAGCCCAGGGCCAGCCTGAACTACAAAGTGAGACCCTGTCTCAAAAAAAAAAAAATTGTCACTTTGGGAGGTCGAGGCAGAAGGATAACATGTTTGAACCTAACTCAGACAATTTAGCAACTTAACTCATCTCAAAATAAAAACTAAAAGTTTTTTTAAAAGGTTGTGGATGCAACTCAGTGCAAAGACCCTGGGTTCAATGCCCATAAAAAAGAAAAAATGTTATGTTACCTTCGTTCTACTGTTTAGCACATATGGCACCAATATATGACTTCTTTAAAGCATGTGTTAGAATCATTAAACAATACAAAAGCATTTAGTATCATTTTTTAAAAAGTATTGCATTCCAGGGCCAGGGACTTAGTTCAGTGGCGCCACTGCCTGCCTTGCAAACATAAAGTCATGAGTTTGATCCCAGGTATGGCAAATAAATAAATAAATAAATACATAAATAAATAAATAAATAAATAAATGTATTGCATTCTATCAGCATTCATACGTTAACATCGAAGCAAAGTCTGATACCTACATTTTCATTCTTCATCTCCAAATGCCTACTAAACATAGTAAACTATCCCAAAGCAGGAGGATCTGGAGTTCAAGGGCAGCCTTGGCAACAAAGGGAGACTCTCATCTCCAAAATAATCCCACCAAATTATCAAGTTTCCCCCATCAACATCACAACTAAGAACAAAGGGAAAAAAAAAACTGTAGAAAGGTAAATCTTGTGAAAACAGTTTTCACAAGATTTCATCAAACATTTCAAAATGTTTCAAAAAACATTTCATCAAAATGAAAGATCTGATCCTTGATCCATCATATTGAATGATCTAATGCCTGAAAAGTACTTCAAACTCATCAAATAACATTCATTCAAAATTACAATATTTAAGAATAGACTGTCTACAGAAATCAAAAAAAGAAAGCATTAATTTTGATCCAAATATACCCTCTTAGTTTTTTAAATAAAGCACCTCAGAAATCTCTAAAAGGGATATAGGACAAGACTCAGACATTTTGTATTTGTTTATAATGCCAAGTAGGAAAGAACCACAGACTAAGAAGACTGATATTGTTTACACTGTCTCAAATTTCAAATTTACGAGAAGCTGAGGCAGAATACTGTGAGTTCAAGACTAGCCTGAACTACATAGTGAATTCAAAGACAGCCTGAATTACAAAGCCAGATCCTGTCCCAGAAAACGCCCAAAAAATTCAAATTTGAGATATATGCACCTTGTGCATAATGTGTAAAGAAAAACGGTATACCATAATTTTTGAAAGTAGGCTCTGTAATCAAACTCTTACTGACATACTGCAGTTGAACCCAAGGAGGGGTTCTATTAAATCGCTACACTGCCCAAGATGGGCTCCAACTGGCACCACTCCTATCTCAGCTGCCCACAGTATTGGTATTACAGGTACGGTCAGCTTGTAAATAAAACTTAAAATCAAATCCTTCCTTCATCTATATGGATGTGACTATGCACTCCAATAATCCCAGCACTCAGGAGGCTGGGCTACATAGCGAGTGCAAATCCAGCCTGAACAATATAGCAAGACCCTCTCTCAAAAGAACAAAATATTTAAATTCAAACCTATGCTTTAACCTGATTAAACTTCCCATGCCTGTTTCCTCCTCAAAAATAGTACCTACATGGGTCTGGAGATTTAGCTCAGTGGTTCCAGCGCCTGCCTCACAAGCACAAAGTCCTGAGTTCAATCCCGGTAACCACATACAATGCTGGGCGTGGTGACTCACACCTACCAGCCATCAATACCATATACCACAGTGCCGGGCATGGTGGCTCACGCCTGTAATCTCAGCACTGGGAAGGCAGAGACAGGAAGATTGCTGAATTTGAGGCTTGCCTGGGCTACATAGTGAGCTCAGGGCCAGCCTATACTGTAAAGCGAGACCCTGTCTCAGAAAAAAAAAAAAAAAAAAATAGTACCTACACAAGTGGGCATTTGTGGCAGTTAACTTACCGACAACACATTAAAAATTAGTTTGGGCCAGGCATGATGGCTCACGCCTTTAATCCCAGCACTCAGGAGGCAGAGACAGGAGGATTGCTGAGTTTGAAGCTTGCCTGGGCTCCATAGTGAGCTCAGGGCCAGCCTGAACTACAAAGCGAGACCCTGTCTCTAAAAAAAAATTAGTTTGGACATGCACTGACAATTTTAGAATGTAAACAGTGGACACACAAAGGTTCAGCACACTATTACTGACAAATTTAAAAGGTTTTATAGTAAACTTTTTTAAAAAAACCTAAGAATGGGGCCGGAGGATTAATTCAGTGGTTCTGGCACCTGCCTCGCAAGGGCAAGGTATTGAGTTCGATCCCCGATAACCACATACAATGTTGGGTGTGGAGACTCATGCCCACCAGCAATCAATACCACATACCACAGTGCTGGGCGTGGTGGCTCACGCCTGTAATCCCAGCACTCAGGAGGCAGAGACAGGAGGATTGCTGAGTTCGAGGCTTGCCTGGGCTACATAGTGAGCTCAGGGTCAGTCTGAACTACAAAACAAGACCCTGTCTCAAAAAAAAAAAAAAAAAAAAAAAAAAAAAAAAAAAAAAAAAAAAAAAAAAAAAAAAAAAAAAAAAAAAAAAAAAAAAAAAAAAAAAAAAAAAAAAAAACCTAAGAATGAAACTAGTATACAATCAGGGCTCAATTCGTGTTGTTTTTATTATCCTTCAGGCTACTTACTAAAACTGAAGGAAACACCAGACAAGGTGGTAATACCTGCACTTTGGGAGGTTGACTTAGGAAGAACCAAAATAAAAGCCCAGTTTGGGCAAACTTGCAAGACCCTATTTCAAACTAAAAAAAAAAAGAGCTGGAGGTATAGCTTGAATAAAGGCTCTGAGTTCAACAGGGGAGAGAGGTTAAAATAAAGAATATATGAAACCAGTGCTGTGGTTTCTTACACTGCCGCGTGTTTAGTATGTCATCCTTCACAATCTATAACCAACAAATCTTTAACTTCAGTTAGCTACTTTTGACCATTTGGATTTACTATTTAAACATAAACTCCTACATTTAAAACCCACTTCTAACAAAGCATACAAAGTTACACTATCAACTCTCAATGGATTAAAGACAGGATCAAGAATGCTGACTTCACTGATAATTTTGAAACGAGTTTCATTTGACTAAAGAAAAATTTATGAAGGCCTCTTACTGGAGACTAATCAACACTGGAGATGGAATTCACCGGTCTACTAGAATGGACACCATACTCTTTCCTAAACAAAAACATGAAACAGACCTGACAACTACTCAATAAGAGTTGAAGTTGGTATCTTATATCCGACGTTAACGTTTGCGATTCTAATTTCCAACCCCTAAAATCTATTATCCATTGTGAAGGAAGAATGGCAAAAATGGTTGTATTCATAACATTTAAAATGAGATAACGTTAATTCCTACTTTGGAACTCTAGAGGGCACCAGAAATATGCCCTCCTTCGCACTACCCCTCCTCTCCGGTAACGTGAGCAGCTGCAGAAGCCTGTCGTCTGGTTGCTGAGGTTGGTATTGCAGCAGCAGGAGCGATGTCTGCAGCGGTGGAAACAGCAGCACCCGCTCCTTTCGGTCTCACCAGCCATTACCCGGGATTCGCCCAGGGGGCAGCTGCCACCCAAGGAGAAGCTCCTCCCCCTCAAAACAACCGGGAGGGCCAAATCCCAAGGCTCAACCCCTACGACCTAACAACGTTCACTTTAAAGAGTAACAAATAAGGGGCCAGGGACTCACAATGTGGGTGTTTTCCTTCACTCTTTCTGCCAAGGATGCACCACAGTGAACTGAAGGCGATTTCTGGTCCTAGGGTAAGAGAAAAAAAATGAAAAATGGATGAAGACCAACCAACCTGGTGAAAGCACCAAGCCTTTTCCGCCAGAAGGAGGCAGAGGAGGGACTAAGAGGTCAAGGAGGTTCAGCCTTATACCCCCATCCCGCACTCATCAGCCCGCTCCAACGTAAGTGGAGCAAAACATAGTAGCACATTTGGAGCCAAAACCCATTTGAAAGGCAAAATCTAGAGAGGAGGGGGGCCTTGAGAATCAAGCCCGCTCCTGGGAAAAGAGGGGGGGAAGGGCAAATGTTGCCCCGACGCCAGCGAGAGATTCGCATTCCGTCCTCAGTTCGCATGCCCTGTGTAATCCCCGCCACTCTCGGCACCAATTGGGAGGTAAAGGGGCAACTCAAGTCACCACTGGGCCGATATCACCCATATTCGCCCAAGCAGTTGCCCTGGGCCCGATGTTTGCCCCCCCTGCAGTCGGAGACCGGCAGCGCTGCCTCCCCGTCCGCCATTAGAGACCCAGCCAAACAATACGCGGGGAGCGAGGGCCGCGCTGCGCAGCGCCGGCAGGGAGCGGGGCGGAGGACGACACCCGGCGGGGCGCAGGCTACAGCCCCCACCTTGGAAAACTTGGGGACCCGGGCTCGGGGCGACGGGATCACAGCGCGACCCTGAGAGCAGGGAGCCGGCCAACGCACCTCCCTGGTCCCCGCGGGAGAAAAAGGAAAACACCCGCGACCTCCTGCCACCCCCGCCTGTAGCCCGGCCGCCCCGCGACCCCGGCCCGGCCCGGCCCCGGCCCGGCGGCGTCCACCTCACCCGGATCGCCCTACCGCACTCGCACGCCCGCAGCCCTCGGGCCGCAAGCCAGGGCGCCCGGGACATGAGCGCAGCCCCGAGGCCCCGACGCGCTGCGGCCACGGCGTCCGCGCCGCGGGGTGTTAAACCCGGGTCGGGGGGAGGCTCCGGAGGCCGCCCTCACCCATCTCCGCCTCCGCCTCCTCCTCCGGAGGCTGCGCCGCTCCCAGCCACCCCCACTCTCGGCAGCTCTGGACTGGAAAGACAGCGGGGATAAACCTCACCCGGTTCTGGCTGCGGCTTCGCGGAACGAACCTCCCCTCCCCCGGCCCACCCCCCTTCGGCGACACGCACAACTCCGCTCGGTCCAGTCCCGGCTTTAGCGTTGGTGAGGAGGAGGAGGAGGCGGAGGCGGCGGAGCGGCCGAGCCCGCAGAGGCCCCGCCCTTCGCACGCTCATTGGCTGCTAGGAGAGGCGGGCCAGGGCACCTTGGGCATCTCCATTGGCTAGGATGACTTTCCTTCAGGACGCCCTCGGTAGGGTGGTCCGATTGCCTGTCCGTCACACGTGAGCCACACCCCTGGCCCTCCGCTCCCACTCACCCCTCCGCCGGCACTGGACTCGGGCCGCGTCCCCTCCCCTCATGCGCCCGCCCCGCCCCCACCCACCCACAGCGTCCGCCCGGGTCGGGAGCTCGAGTGGCGTCGCCCGCCACTCGGGCCGCGGCTCGGCCCCTGGGCGTGGGCTTTCTGGGCTGGGACTACCGGAGCGACTGAGGTGGGGCCGCATGCCGTCGCTGGACTCCCACCGACGCGACCCGAGGACAGCGACGGGCTCTGTGCCTCGCGTCCTCGCTGTCCAGTCCTTGGGAGCCCGCGAGGGCGAGACCGGGCCGAGCTGAGAAGAGGCCAAGCGGGCGGTCGGCGCCTCAGGGAAGAGGGTGCCGGTGTGGCCGAGGGCCGCGGGGCGCGTCCATGCTCGCGTCGCCCCGGGGGAACAATCCACACTCCCGTCATGCTGCAGCGGGAAGAGACTATATCCTCCATCTTGGCGGAGCTGCGGGGAGCGCGGGCCTGCTCAGACCAACCCGGAATCGTGGGCCCCGTCCCGAGCAGCCCGGGCGGGCCCAGCCAGTCGCCCGAAGAGCGCGCTCCGGGCGTTGCGTCGGGGCTGGGGACTCAGACGCCTCTCCGCCTCAGCCAAGATGGAGGAGCTGCAGGCTTCTCAGAGCAAGGGACTGCGCTGCCCGGCGTCCTTGGGCGCCGCGTCCGGCCTGTACCCAGGGGCCTACCGCGCCCTGCCGTCCCCTGGTCCTCGGGGGTGGAGGCCGCGCGCCATCGCCGCCCAGTCACCTAGCCGACCCCTTGGGCCCCGACGGTGGCGACCCAGGCCTGGTCCACGAGGGGCTTCTCTTTTGTCCGTCGTCTACATCTACGTCTTCGGCGGACGTCGTGCTATTTCCTAGACTCCACTTAGAGATGAACGGACTGCTGCTCGAGTCTCGCCCTGGTGGTTGTTAGTAGGATTACAGCTGATGGTGGTTGTAACGTCCCCACGCAAATGGATGGGTGAATTAGACTTCAGTATCTGACACCACTGCCTGTTAATAAGTAGACTTACGATCTTACAGTCTAACGCTCCACAGGATGATGATGAACGTGAAGTTTTTAATGAAATTAATTAGCCATAAAGGACTAAAATTTGTGTGTAAACTCAGACACCATTTACAGAGAATTTGGTAGAAATGAAGTTCATTCACTCATCAAAAACTAAGTAGTCCAGGGCCAGAGGGTTAGCTCAGTGGTTCCGGCGCCTACCTTGCAAGCGCAAGGTCCTGAGTTCAATCCCCGGTAACCACATACAATGCTGGGCGTGGAGACTCACGGCCACCAACCATCAATACCACATACCACAGTGCCGGGTGTGGTGGCTCATGCCTGTCATCCCAGCACTCGGGAGGCAGAGACAAGAGGATTGCTGAGTTCGCGGCGGCTTGCCTGGGCTCCATAGTGAGCTCAGGGCCAGCCTGAACTACAAAGCGAGACCCTGTCTCGAAAAAAAAAAAAAAACCTAAGTAGTCCTTCGACCTGAGGCTAAGAGTCATAACTACATTACTCTTGTATTTAGATATATCTACAGCAAGTCTTTGAACCAACCTTCAAAAAATATTTTTTTAGATGCACAACGGCCCGAGTTCAATCCCCGTTACCTAAAAAAAAAAAAAAAAAACACTTAAGGGGAGTAGCTCATAATTGGAAAGTTTTTCAGATTTCCATACACTAAAACAGCCTGATATTTTATATTTCACAGTACCATTTTACATTAACATATTTGATATTATCATAACAGAAATATCTTCTCTTGCTAAATGTGAGCCACATTGTAATAATTCAGGGAAAACTTATGCCATCCGTTTTCTGCTACCATGCTTTGCTACCGTTCTAACTCAGCTAATTAAGTTTATAGTTAGAACAGTTAGGTTTTTCTCAAGCTATGAAATACACTTTAAGGATAGATTTGATGATACGCACTAATTGGAGGATGACTTATACTGCTACCAATTCCCTGGAATTGTTTTATAATTAACACAATTTTAGTAATTTTATTTTTAAATTTATCCACATCCTTTTGTCAAACTGTTTACTAGTTTGCAGGCATGTTAATGAGAAATTTATTTGGGGGCGAAAACAGGAGGGGAAAGTTTTATGTCAATTTAAAAATTATACTCAACTTTATAAAAAAGTAATTTTAAAAATAAACATCTGAATGTTCTAATACATCACCATACTTTCCAAACGATAGAAACAACCCAAACTTTTGTCAACTGATGAACAGATAAACAAATTGGTATTTTCATCCAATAGAATATTATTCATCCAATAGATATTATGCTCTAGAAAAGAAATGGCATTCTGATAAATAGTATAACAGAAACA
>PVIC010050783.1:0-12689 GCA_004025085.1 Thryonomys swinderianus
TTTTTTGCTTTTTGGAGACAGGGTCTCGCTTTGTTAGGAAAAATTATTTTTAAGAATGATCTAGGGCCGGAGACTTCCCTGGTTCAATCCAGGTAATCACATACAACAATACTGGGCATCGTGACTCACCCACCAGCAATCAGTACCACATACCACATTGCCTGGCGTGGTGGCTCACATCTATATTCCCAGCACTCGGGAGGCAGAGGCAGGAGGATTGCTGAGTTTGAGGCTTGCCTGAGCTCAGGGCCTACCTGAACTATGAAGTGAGACCCTGTGTCAAAAAGAAGAAAGGAAGGAAGGAAGAAAGAAAGGAAAGAAGGAAGGAAGAAGTGAGGGAGGGAGGGAAGGAAAGAGAGAGAGAGAAAAGGAAGGAAGGAAGGGAGGGAAGAAGGGAGAGAATAAAGAAAGAATGAGAGAAAGAAAGAGATTTAGAGCAGTGGTATAAGAGTCATGTACAGTATTATCTTTTGGTCTTGCAGAAAGTATTAAAATGGGCTGGGTGGAGTGGCATCTACTTGTATCCTCAGCTACTCAGGTGGCTGAGACAGGAAGATCACTTGAGCCCTCGAGTTCAAGAACCAGCCTGGGTAAGAAGGAGGTCTCATTAGGGAAAAAAATAAAAAGCATTACAATATTTTTAAGTTAAGTCTCCAATATTTGCAAATCCTCTAGCTGCTTTTAATTAGTTTCTCACTAATTGTTGACTCTGAATCACATAAAATAAATCACATTTCCTAATTATGCAAATCTAAATGACTAAAATATTTTTAAATAAGTATAAATGTCTTTCAGTAATTCTTGAAAGAAAATGTGAGCCAATGGATTTTCTGATTCTTCAGAGTAGTAATTCTCCGTTTGCTAAATTAGATTTTATAGGCTGACTTTCATCAAAAATTTAAATTTAAGTATAAACCATTATCTTCCCATTCCACAAAGTCACTTTAATTAAGGAGACAAAAAAGTTTACAGTTTGTGCTCTAGGCCCTTGGCACACCTTCCTTAGAAGAGGCCACAGGACCTCACAGGGCCTTGCTGTAAATTAAGAGGGCCTTTCCAACAACTCACCTCCTTGCTACAATATTCAGGAACGCCTTCTTCTATGTCCATAGTGGAGTCTAGGTCACCCCCCGGGGGATCCTGGATCAGCCAGTGACAGTCCTGACCACAAGTATTTTAACAAGTCCCAGAAATGTGGAAATGGGCCAGTGTGAGAAGTGTCCTTCCTACGTACAATGCTACCTCGTTCTATAGAATACTCTTTGTGTGCTGGTCTCAGTCCAGTTTACTCAGCAAATTCAAACCTACTTGCTACTGTTAGAAAAATGATACACAAAGGAAAATGAGTAGAAAAAACTAAGTATAAATCCTTTTATCTAATAAATATTCTCTTGTAGGTTCCAGAATCTCAGCTTTTACCAGGACAGAGGTTTCAAGCTAAAGGTATGTTTTCTTAGCAACATAGTTGATGTATTTTCCTGTTAGAGCACTTATAAAGTTATTACCCAGGGTGTTTGTATTTATTTATTTTGTTTGTTTGTTTGTTTGTTTGTTTTGAGACAGGGTCTCACTTTGTAGTTCAGGCTGGCTCTGAGCTCACTATGTAGCCCAGGCAAGCCTTGAACTCAACAATCCTCCTGTCTCTGCCTCCCGAGTGCTGGGATTACAGGTGTGAGCCACCACACCCAGCACTGTGCTATGTGGTATTGATGGCTGGTGGGCGTGAGTCAGCATTGTATGTGGTTACCGGGGATCGAATCAGGACCTTGCACTTGTGAGGCAGGCGCCGGAACTACTGAGCTAACCCTCCGGCCCTGTATTTACTTTTTATTATACCATCTTGAGTGTTGAGTTCAGTGGCATTAATTATGTTCATGTGTTGTGCAACCATCACCACCATCCAAAAACTTTTTCATCACCCAGACTGAAATTCCATGCCCATTAGACACTACTCCTCATATCCACACTCCTGCCACTCCTAGGAACCACCAGTGTTCTCTCCGTCTCTGTGGATCTGATTATTCTCAGTACCTCATATAAGTGGAAATAGGTATTTGTTCTTTGGTGCCTGGTTTATTTAACTTAACATAATATCTCAAAGTTCATCAATATCATAGCATTCATCAGAATTCATTTCTTTTTAGGCTAATAGGTCACTGTGTGGCTATGTGACATTTTGTTTATCATTCATTCATCAGTGGACATTTGGATCACTTCTACCTTTAGGTGTGTGAATGATGCTGTGATGAACACAGGCATATCATTTCATTATTGATGTATCTTTGCAATACATAATTATTACACTAGCCTTGGGGAATTGGTACATGTACATATTGCATCTCAATCATTGTTGTTTCCTTCCTGTTTCCCTTTCCTTTTTCCTCCTCCTCTCTTTCCTATCTTCCCAAAGTCTGCCTTCTAGTTTCCTACCATCTCTCCCTTATTTTGCACTTTAGACTAATTTTACTGTGGGTTTCTCATACAAGAAAAACTGAGATATTTATTCCATTGACTTATTTAGTATTATGGTCTCATGATATACCCACTTTCCTAAAAACAACTGGAATTTTTGTTAATGGCTGAATAGTACTCCATCGTATATGTATACAGTGTTTTCTCTATCCATTCAGCTGTTAATGAACAATAGGCCCCTTCCATAATTTAGTATTGTGATTTTTGCTACTATAAACATAGGTATGCTTGTATCACTGAAATGTCATGACTTTAACGCTATCAAGAAGCTACTGAGAAAAGGAGTAGCTGTGTCTAATGGAATAACTTTTTTTTCTTTTTGAGACATCTTCCATACTGATTTCCATACAGGTCTTACTAGTTAAGATTTTCACCAATAATGTAGAAGGGTTCCTTTTTCCTCACAACCTTGCCAGCATTTGGACACATCATTTCTTACATATAGAGATAGAATAATAGTTCTGGCAAACGTGACTTCCAATAACAAACACTGCACAAAATGCATAGTACACTGCTCTGTGGCCCTCAGCTCCCCTTCCCTCAGGCAGTGAGGCATGTCCGCGTCCCACTCACTCCTCTCTTCAATGCTTCCTCTCATCCCTTGGGTCTCATAGGGATTTTTAAAAATAATTTCTGCTGATTTTTCTTGTATTCTTCTTCATTTCTAGATCCAGAGGAGCAAGGAGACATTGTGGTGGCCTTGTACCCATATGATGGCATCCACCCAGATGACTTGTCTTTCAAGAAGGGAGAGAAGATGAAAGTCCTGGAGGAGTAAGTGCATGCAGGCCCCTGCAGCAGTAGCCCCTGTCCTCAGGCCACTGACTTCTGCAGAATACCCACCCTATACACTTTCCAAGGCCCAGATGACACCCAGACCTCCTTCTTGTAGTGGGCAGCCCAGCGCTTTAGTTGCAGTAAACTTGAGTCCAGCTGTGAGCACTCTCCACTAGTTTGCCCTTTGAAGCAGATACCAATTTTTTTTCTTCGCCTGGAGAAGTTTGGATCTGCAGGTTATTTTAAGGGGCTATTTTAATTGAGTCTTATTACTCAGTTTATAGCTGGTTAGATTTCCCAGGTGTGGTGCTGCCCCAGCAGCATGTTGGGATAGCCCTGCTCAGCAGCACAATGCTTCCATGAAGATGTTTGGATGGACATTTTGTTTCCTTGACCCCTGCATGGTGACTCGTAGATACGTGGGTCTTTCAGGCCCAAGATAGTACAGGGCAGCATGAAGAATAAGGAACTCAGAATATTTTAATTCTACTTTTAATTTCCTTTTGATTTGACATGAAGTTTCATCACAGCATGCCACATATGGTGACTGATGGTAATGTTGTAAACTTGAGCCTAAACTTGGCCCTTCCTCTGGATGGCTGTGTGACCTTGAAAACATATGAAAAGTCTCTAACTTTGCATCTTCAATTATAAGATGGGAGTGACAGTTTTATGATCATGGGGTTGTTATGGACATGGTGTGTGTGTGTGTGTGTGTGTGTGTGTGTGTGTGTACACAGCCATCACTGGGCATGAGCAGAGATTGAGTCCCACACCCCCTGGGTACTAAAATCCACAGGTGCTCAAGTCCCTTACCTAAAAGAGTGTAGTATTTGCATAAAACCTCTGCACATCCTTCTGTTTATTTTAAATCAGCCTTACATTACTTACAATGCCTAAAACAGTACTTAGGCAGATGCTAGGTATATAATTCCTACACTATATTGTTTGGGGAATAATGAGAAGAGAAATGATCTGTATCTGTTATTTCAGACCCAATTTTTAAAAAACATTTTCAGTGAAAATGCAGAACGCATGGATATCTCTTAGACAAGGAGCCTGTCCTATGTGTGCGCCAGAAAGCTCACCTGCTCCTTCCACTCCTGCCTCACCTCCACCGACCTCTGTGTCTGCCCTGTGGCTTGAGAATGAGGCTGACCTGCTTGGAAGTGTTTTATGGTTGTTTCTTCTTTTCATGTACCTATGTTCATTGGAATTAGGTTTTTTTCACAAAGGAGTTTCTAATACTTGTACTATGGCCCATTATTCCCTTGACCTCTATTTCTATTAAGAATCTTAAAGCATTTCTTAGCTAGCCTGGTGGAAATAACAACTATTTTGCTTCTGTGACATAGGATCCTTTTTTCCTTAACACCCTTTAACGCAGTGCTGAGCACCATGGCCCATCTTTAAGTTGTGAGCCTGTTTTTCTTTGCTGCTACCCTAAACCATTTTGTAACATGAAGAAGAGCAGACTTTACCAGTGGACTCTCTCCTCTACTTACAAACAAATATCCTAAGATAGGTGCTATTGTAGCTCTTGAGTCTTGGATATAAATACTTTTTTGTGTATATTTTTACTCCAGGCATGGAGAATGGTGGAAAGCTAAATCTCTTTCAACTAAGAGAGAAGGATTCATTCCCAGCAACTACGTGGCCAAGGTCAACACCCTAGAAACAGAAGAGTGAGTCCTTGTGTGTTGTAACCTCTGGGGACATTGTTCAGTGCATTGAAGTATTTGTTTATTCATCATTCTTTGCCTTCTATGGAGGTTAAGGCCTATGAAATGTTAAAATGTCTTCACAGGTGGTTCTTCAAGGATATAACCAGGAAAGATGCAGAACGGCAGCTCCTGGCTCCAGGGAACAGTGCAGGAGCTTTTCTCATCAGAGAAAGTGAAACATTAAAAGGTAGGAAGTGGCTTAAAATCCCTTATAAGACACTACTTAGGAAACAGCTCTTTAGAAAGTAGTCTAGAACTACTTAAAAAGGATATGATGGGATCTAAGAGTGAAAGATTTGTACTTTGATAACAGTGAACTCAAATGATTCATTTTGCTACTAAAACAAACATGGAAAGCAGGTGTGATTATGGCCAAGTTTTGACATGCTTTATGTTTGCCGAGCTTCTTGGATTATTATTATTAGAATGACTCCTAAAATTTTAAGAGAAAGAAAACCAGAGTAAATTTTCTGTTCATCTAAGTAATTTAAAAACTATCATGGCTGTACAATAGCATGTTGACAACTGAGACAGCAAAGAAAATGCTAGCTTTATTGTCAGGATTTTATAAGACTTTTAAAATTATGCATTATGTACAAGTTTAACTTATCTTCTGCATATTTTTATGACAAGATATGTACCACAGTGTTGTACAGTGCAAGCTTTATTTGCAAAACACTTACTTAAACTTTTTTCCCACAGGAAGCTTCTCTCTCTCTGTCAGAGATTACGATCCTGTGCATGGTGATGTTATTAAGCACTACAAAATTCGAGGTCTGGATAATGGGGGTTATTACATCTCTCCACGAATTACATTTCCCTGTATCAGTGACATGATTAAGCATTATCAAAGTAAGTAAAAACTGAAAGTTGAACAAAGAAGAATATGTTTAGTATGTTAAGATGTCAGATATTGTTTTTTATATTAAAACACTGTATGTGTCATGTCTCTTTTAGATAAGGCTGGCAGATTATATTCTATAATTGATTCTAAATTTAACTGTGATTAAATATATAGGTGATATTTAACTTATGATGAGGTTATAGTCCAATGAACCAATTAAAAAATAGCTCAATTTTGGAAACAACCCAAATGCCCATCAACTAGAGAGTGGATAAAGAAGATGTGGGTTTTTTATAAAATGGAGTATTATTCTGTCATAAAGAATTACAAGATTGATTCATTTATGTGCAAATGGATACACCTGGAGGACACACTAATGAGTGAAATAAATAGATCACACATAGGCAAATACCGGATCTTCTCATTGATATGAGCACCCCTATAGATGCAAATGAGCTCTAGAAAGTATGACAGTTTTTGTAGAATGGGAAATTTCCAAAGGACATTTGGTGTGGGGGTATAATGAGGAGAAGGAATAAATATGATTCTGGAAGAAAATAAAAGAGCATGTATATAGGAGTGGGGAGGTGTGGGTGGGTAGGGATATGGGTAAAAATGAGAATTGACTGTGCCATATATTGGTACAAATTCCCCAATGTTATGTGTGATTGTGAGATGTATATAAATTGTACCAATAAAGAATTCAATTTAAAAAATAAATAAAAATTTTAAAAAATTGCAAATATGGGGCCAGAGATTTAGCTCAGAGGTTCCAGTGCCTGCCTAGTAAGCATAAGGTCCTGAGATTGTTCCCGGTAACCATGTACACAATGCCAGACATGGTGACTTATGCCCACCAGCAATCAGTACCACACACCAAAGTGCCGGGTATGTGGCTCACACCTGAAATCCCAGCACTCAGGAGGTAGAGGCAGGAGGATTGCTGAGTTCGAGGCTTGCCTGGGATGCATAGTAAACTCACATCCATTCTGAACTACAAAGTGAGACCTTCTCAAAAAAAAAATTGCAAATATGTAACTTGAAAATGTGCTTAATAAACGTAATCTACCAAACATCATAGCTGGGCCTATCATACTTTAGACATGCTCTGAATACTTACATTAGCTTTTAGTTGAGTAAAATCATCTGACATTACAAAGCCAATTTTATGTTGAAGTGTCAAGAACCTCAGGTAAGTTACTTAACACTATACTAAAAGAAAAAACCAGAATGGTTGTACAGGTGTACTTTCCTACCATCATAAAGTTAAAAAAATCCTAAATTGAACTCTTGTAAACTGGAAACTATAAATTTAAAGTGAGATTGGATCTTTTAAAATAATTCTAATAGTCCTTTCTGCCCAAACTATCTTATCATTCCTTTCTGCCCAAACTATCTTATCATTTAACATTCCAAAATTAGAGAAAAATGTGAGGTCTTTTTAGTATACATTTTTACAATAGACCCAAATGTTTCAAACAGGAACACACTTTTGTAGATCTGTGTTTGTGACTGTTTATATGTGTGCATAGAAATAAAATGCATTCTCAGTAAAAGAAAATAGAAATAATACCACTGACAGATTCAAAACTGGCACATCATTTTTTTCTTGTGGCTGGTGTGAGTTTCCAGTCCTGTGAAGCCTGTCCCCATGACCTTTAGGTCCATTTCTGTGTGATTAGCCTCAGGTGCAGGGGTCATTACTACTGTTTCTTTCTCTCAAGAGTGTGCTCACTGTAAGTGTGCTCAGATCCCAAAACAGAGATAGAGCAATGACCTCAGATTTCATGGAATCTTGCCTCTCTCTCCTCCTTTCGTTTACAAACCTGACCCATATGCTGAGCCATATGGTGCAGTGCTCTGGCATAGTTCTGAGCTGGGCGCACAGGGTGACATGGCTGCATCCCTACCTTTGTGCCCTGTGGAGCTTACATGGGTGCAAGAATCTGAAATCACATTCCATTAAGTGTGATGATGTGTCAGCTTTTGAATATCTTTTTTGCTTTGCTTTCTGTTTCATTTTTGTTTTTTGTTTTTTGTTTTTTGAGACAGGGTCTCACTTTGTAGTTCAGGCTGGCTCTGAGCTCACTACGTAGCCTAGGCAAGCCTCGAACTCAGCAATCCTCCCGTCTCTGCCTCCCAAGCTCTGGGATTACAGGCGTGAGCCACCGCGCCCGGCTCTGTTTCATTTTTATATATTGGCAGTATCAGTGTATAAAATGAAATGTTTCAAATGGTCTTTTAAGAATTTCAAAAGTCATGATTATGCAAAAGATAACTATGTCAACATTTTAAGTTTGTAGACTATGGCAGGTTGAACATTATAAAATTATTAGTTCAGCTGGGTGTGGTGGCTCACACCTGTAATCTCAGCACTTGGGAGGCAGAGGCAGGAGGATTGCTGAGTTTGAGGCTTGCCTGTGCTACATAGTGAGCTCAGGGCCAGCCTGAACTACAAAGCGAGATCCTGTCTCAAAAAAAAAAATTATTAGTTTAATCTTTTCTTTACAGAAACTGTTAAGACACGAAGTGTATATAGTTGACCCTCCATAACCATTGGTTCTACATCTGAGAATTCAACAATAAACCAAGGATAAGAAGTATTTTAAACCGCGCATGGTGACTCACACCTGTCATCCCAGCACTTGGGAGGCAAAAGCAGGAGGATTGCTGAATTCGAGGCTTGCCCAGACTTCATAGGGAGCTCAGGGCCAGAATGAATTACAAGGCAAGACCCTCTCTCAAAAAAAAGAAAAAACACACACACACACACACACACACATATTTTTAAGTTGAATTTCTGTATGTGACATTACCAACTTTTTTTTTTTTTTTCTTTTTTGAGACAGGGTCTCGCTTTGTAGTTCAGGCTGGCACTGAGCTCACTATGTAGCTCAGGCAAGCCTCGAACTCAGCAATCCTCCTGTCTCTGCCTCCCGAGTGCTGGGATTACAGGCGTGAGCCACCGCGCCCGGCAACTTTTTAAAATATAGTATTTACATCATATTTATTACAAGTAATCTATAGATGACCCAAAGCATATGGAAAGATGCAAATACATCATTTTATGTCTTGAATATCTGTGGATTTGGGTATAGAGTGGGAGATCCTGAAACTATCCTCTGTAGACATAGACTATTTGCATTTCCTAAACTTGGTTTTCTCTTTCAAATTAGAGCAGGCAGATGGCTTGTGCAGAAGATTGGAGAAGGCGTGTATCAGTCCCAAACCACAGAAGCCATGGGACAAAGATGCCTGGGAAATCCCCCGGGAGTCCATTAAGCTGGTGAAAAAGCTTGGTGCTGGCCAGTTTGGGGAAGTCTGGATGGGTGAGTGTCTGGCCCTGGGGCCATGTCCTACTTTGTAGACAGTGATGAAGAAGGCTTAAATCAGTTTCTTTCAGCTTCTGAGCCTGACACTAAATGGTATCAGAAACATCATTTTTTTACTTTCTTCTATATATTTACAACCACAAACTGATTTGCACAACATGTTTGCTTCAACTCTTGATCTTTCTTGTGACTTAGTAATTCTCTTAATGTTTGTAACACAGGGACTATCAGGTATTTATCCAGAGTGTTCTGTCTACTTTTGTTGTTATTGTTGTTGTTTTTGTTTTTTTGTTTTTTTTGAGACAGGGTCTCTCTTTGTAGTTCAGGCTGGCCCTGAGCTCACTATGTAGCACAGGCAAGCCTCGAACTCAGCAATCCTCCTGCCTCTGCATCCTGAATGCTGGGATTACCACTTTGAGCCAATAAACCCAGCATTTGGTGTGTGGTACTGATTTGCAGTGGGTGTGAGCCACCACACCTGGTATTGTATGTGGTTACTGGGGATCGAACCAGAGTACTTGGACTTGCTTGGCAGGCACTGGAATCACTGAGCTAAATCTCTGGCCCCTGTCTACTTTTTTTTATAATTCTTTCATTCCCAGATTCTCTGGATGTACATTTGAAGCATAAGAAATTTGCTTCCATCTCAGGGAGAGTTACGTTAAGGATTAGAACCACTGCCTTAATAAAAGATCTCACATTTATTGCAATTTGAGGATCACCAAAAAAGTTTCTAAAGATTCTCAAAGTCACATGATTAATGAATCCTTCCTTAGAGCTAGGTTTCCCCTTCTAAGGCTCACAAAAAGTACACAAATTTATAGCAAGGACTTGTTCCAGGGTATTCTTTTGGCCCATCTGTTCTTTTATGATAAGAATTTAGAGGGCCAGAGGGTTAGCTCAGTGGTTCTGGTGCCTGCCTCGCAAGTGCAAGGTCCTGAGTTCGATCCCAGTAACCTGGGCGTGGAGATTCACGCTCACCAGCAATCAATACCACATACCACAGTGCCGGGCGTGGTGGCTCACGCCTGTCATCCCAGCACTCGGGAGGCAGAGGCAGGAGGATTGCTGATTTCGAGGCTTGCCTGGGCTACATAGTGAGCTCAGAGCCAGCCTGAACTACAAAGTGAGACCCTGTCTCAAAAAAAAAAAAAAAAGAATTTAGAAGAATTTTTTAAGTCATCCTATTTGGTGGTTCTAAGGAGATAATGAAATTGTTTCTGGAAAGGTAGCATGCTCACTAGCATACTCACTCAGTTTAATGCTAGTCACCAGGAACAATGTTTTCATGGAATTTCCTAGTTTTAGTTATAAATTTCCTAGTTTTAGTTGTGTAAATCACACAACTAACTGGATGAGTGGATAATTGCAGGTGACAGAATTGCACATGTTATGAAGAAAACATAGAATACTTTAACTTCATGGTACTCATTCACTGAAAGACAGTCACCCTGAAGGTAAAGCGATGGCTTAGAATTTTGCCTCAACCCCTGCCCCCAACCAGCTGTGAAGCCAGTATAAAGACATAGAAGTTCAGGCCAGAGATTTAGCTCAGTGGTTCTGGCGCCTGCCTCACAAGCACAAGGTCCTGAGTTCTATCCCACCATCAATCAATACCACATACCACAGTGCTGGGCGTGGTGGCTCACGCCTGTATCCCAGCACTCAGGAGGCAGAAACAGGAGGACTGCTGAGTTCCAGGCTTGCCTGGGCTGTTAGTGAGCTCAGGGCCAGCCTGAACTACAAAACGAGACCTTGTCTCAAAAAAAAAAAAAAAAAAAAAAGAAAAAGAAAAGACATAGAAGTTCATGCTGAGAACTAAGTAATAGCCAACCAAATACACCTAAATGCAGTTGCCGAGGAGATGGTGCATACGTGAATTGTACCTCAGTCGGTGCTGCTGTAAAAATGCATTTGCTGCCAGCCGGGTTCCTGGTATTGGAAGTGCTTTGGTTGGCGGTATGGTTGTATAGCTTCAGGAGCTTCCTGGTGTGAGTGAGGTGACTTCATCGCATGTGTCCCTGTCCCCGTGTCAACAAAAGCAAGGGTTAGAGAGCAAAGGGGCAAAATGGTGAAATAGCAAACTGGCTACTCACTCTGCTTGCTGACCTTTGAAAATTGTTGATTTGAGGAAGAGATTAAGATAGCTCTCTCCGCCAGCACTTGGGAGGCAGAGACAGGAGGATTGCTGAGTTCCAGGCTTGCCTGGGCTACATAGTGAGCTCAGGGCCAGCCTGAACTGCAAAGCGAGACCCTGTCTCAAAAAAAAAAAAAAAATGATAGCTCTCTCTGATTTTTTTTTTTAAAGGATTTCAGGACTTCAAGCAAACTGGTCAACTCCTTACCAACTCATTATTACCATCATTGAGAGGTGCCATTTGGCTCCCCAACCTTCTCATTCCAAAAAAACTGAGGAGGGTTGAGCAGGAAATTGAGAGGAAGGCAGTGGTGGGCACTAAAGAGAACTGTGTGCAGCCCCTGTTCTGTCCAGAGGCTCCAGACTGCTGAGTTGGGCTGCTGGTTCTCAGCTGCCTTGGTTCTTTCTGGCATTGAGAAAACCATTTTGCTTCCACTTGCAAATACTCTAATTCCCTGCCCCTGTCTCACCCTTTTCTATTCAAAGCCATATACTAGGCCATGTGCCCAGTGTTTGCACTTGAATTATAAGGAACTCTAAGCGTGTACCCAGGTTGTTTCTAGAAGAAACTGAGATTTAGAAAGGAGGACAGTTGGGGCTTTAATAATTATTTAGTTTTTCTAACCTGAATGTTGCTTTTTATTCAAACTTATGAGAGAGAGTAAAATCTTGCGGCATTCCATCACATAAATGAAAAGAATTGGAGAACTGACACAGTACATATAGGTGACTCTCATACTAAATGAAAGAAGCCAGCCACAGAGGAGCACATGTTACATGGTTCCATTTATATGAAATGTTTAGAATATGCAAATCTGTAGAGACTGAAAGTAGATGACTAGTTGCCTAGGGGAGATGAGACCCTAGTTTCAGTGCCTGCTAATGAGAATGGGGTTTATCCTAGGGGTAATGCAAATGTTCTAAAGTTGATTGTGGTAATGTCTGTGAAATTCTGAATATGCAAAAATCTGATGAGCCTTATACTTTAAATGGATAAATAGTATGATATATAAATTATATTTAATAAAGTTAACATATATTTGAATGAAGTTGACATATATATGTATATAAAAGAAGTAATACAGAGAGACTCCAGGTATCATTTGTCCAGTTGACCCCAGTGATAGCATCTTGAAAAAGTATAATGCATGGTGGCTCACGCCTGTAATCCCAGCACTCGGGAGGCAGAGACAGGAGGATTGCTGAGTTCGAGGCTTGCCTGGGCTACATAGTGAGCTCAGGGCCAGCCTGATCTACAAAGCAAGACCCTGTCTCAAAAAAAAAAAAAAAAGTATAATGCAATATCCTCACCAGGATATTAACATTGATAGTTACTCTTTTCAATTGTGTTTTTTTCTTTCTAGTCTGTGGAAGAAAGGAAGAAATAAAAGGAAGAGAGGCAG
>PVIC010050784.1:0-12700 GCA_004025085.1 Thryonomys swinderianus
GAAAGAAAGAAAAGAAAATCCTGCAGGCTCACTGTAATTTGCATCTCACTACTGATACAAGAGTGATATAAGAGGTGGGGCACTGCAGAGCTAGCTGGAGAAGTGGGTGGGGCCTGTCAGTGGAAAGATCCCAGGGTGGTGCCAGATCATTCTCAGGACCTGTATGTAGAAATTCTTGTGTGGTTCTATGAAACATAATGGCAAATATATAATGACTTCTCACAGTAGCCCACTGTGACATAGAGTGTACCTTACTTTTGTTTTATATCCTTTTCTTTCTTCATTCTGCCCATGTTTGCTCTTAATTCTTTCCTCACAGTTTTACCCCTCTCCTTTCAAAATCTTGGCACCATTTTTGATTTGACTTTGCAGATTTTTTCTTGAAGTGAGAAAGACCTGAAATACTTTTAATTGGCAAGCCATGTTTTAAGGAATCACCCAACAATACTACCATGTGCTCCATATGTCAGATATTAATTGTTGTTTTTTTTTGGTGCTATCAAGGATCAAACTTGGGCTCTTGTGCTAACAAGGTAGGTGAGGTACCACTTGAGCTAAATCCCAGGCCAACAGATATCAGATATTTAGCTAGAGAAGGTCATGTTTGCTTTATTGGGTTTTGGTCTTGATGTGGCCCAATTATTTCATATCCTCCTATTTTTTCCTTTGGAACAGGAATATGTAAACTCTTTGTAATAAGAAGAAATGATGATCTCTAGAGAAGCAGGAATTATCAAAGCTGGGTCAGGACAATATAAAAACTCTAAATAATGTAGCATCAGTCAATGAAATTGAAGGTGCAATTCAAAACTTACCAACAGAGGAAAATATCAGGTACAGGCACATTCACTGCTGAATCTACAAGAAATTTAGAGAGGTTCTAATGCAAATATTTCTTAAAACTCAATGGAATTGAAAGGGAAGTGACACTCTCAGACATTGGTGGAAGCAAATATTACCCTGATATCAAAAACAGAGAAAGATCCAAACAAAATGAAAGGACTGCAGGCCAATTTCCCTAAGGAACAGAGACACAAAAACCCTCAATAATATAATGGCAGGCAGAATGAAGCAAATCATTAACATTATATAACATGACCAAGCAAGATGCATCCTAGGAATGTAAGGATGTTTCAACATATGCAAATCAATAAATATAATATATCACATCGGTAGAGCCAAGGACAAAAAATATATGATCATCTCAATAGATGTAGGAAAAGCACTTGGCAAAATCCATTTTCAATTCATGACAAAAAACGAAACTACAGAAAATTGGACTAGACAGTGTTTATCTCAATCTGATAAAAATGATTTATCACAAACCAACAGCCAATATCACACTAAGTGATCAAAAACTGAAAGCTTTCCCTCTAAAATCAGGAATAAGACAAGGACGTTCACAATCACCAGTCCTATTTAACATAATTCTGGAAAGTTTACCCAGAGAAATTAGAAAAGACAAAGAAATAGAAGGAATAAAGATAAGAAAAGAATAAACTAAACTATTATTTGAAGATGACATGATACTCTACATAGAAGGCCCAAATACGTCATCAAAAGACTCTATAGTTAATAAGATTCAGTTACATAATGGATACAAAGTCAAAACTCAAAAATCAACAGCATACCTGTACATACATCACAAACCCAGAAAGAAATCAGGATTAATGCTGAGTGTAGCATTGCTTTTGGCCTCTGGATGTGAGGGTTGTGGCCAGAATCTTCAGCCAGTAACTTCTTGTAAGTCCCTTGGAGGTCTGCACATCTCCTTTCACAGTTAGTCTCCGCATCACATCCCTCTCCTGCCTGCTGGGCACCCTCAGGGACAGCCCAAGGGTGCTCCCCATCTACAGCTGGTCCCCCAGGTCCTTTCACAGCCACTCTGTCCCACTCCGCTGCACCCCTTCCGAACAGGATGGACGTGCTGGCTTGTCACTCATTGCCCTGCGGTGGCTTAAGTCTGCTTGAGAAACGTTCTTCTTTCTTAGAAGGCTGGATGCAGGGAAGGAGGGGTGGTGCTGCTCTACTCCAAGAATATTTTCAGTATTTCTCTAGATATTATTTTGCACTCATATATCTTTTGAGCTGGTCATTTTCATGTCAGTTTTAATTTTAAATCTTCTTTTTAATATCAGTCATCTTCAACTAGCAAGGCTTAAAGTCAGCAGTTAATGTAAAAATTTTCATTTAAATTATAAAAACTAACAACTCTTTATTAAATGTAAATGATGATGCTTTCATGTCAAATTTTATATTAATTTTGGCACTTATATGTCTGAAATTGTTAAACTTGATCTTGCCCCAAAACTTATGGAACAATATATTTAGGATGTACAAAACCTATTCTAAATTTTACTGATGGAATTAAACCATTTCAGCTTTTCTCAATGTATTATACTTCTAAGTTCCATAATATGAATATTTATTTATAAAATGAGATAATCTCTTTTTTAAGCAAATAGTATGAATACTTGCTATTTTGAAAACACTATGTTGAATAATTCTTTTTAATTGAATTCTTTATTGGTATATTTTATATACAGTTCACAATCACACTCAACATGGGGGAATTTGTACCAGTATATGACAGAAGTCAATTCTCAGTTTTACCCACATCCCTACCCACCCGCAACCTCCCACCCCTTATATACATGTTATTTATTTTTCTTTCCAAATCATATTTATTATTTTCCCTCATTACGTTCCCCCACCACATTCCCTTTGAATATTTCCCATTTATTATATTTCTAACATCCTTCCCAACAGTTACAGAAAAAAGCTTTCTGTTTTCACGAATTCAAAAAATTAAATGTTTGTGAGTGGCTAAAAATCTGTCAAGCTGATGGTAGAAGAGTGAAATCAGTCGGGGGTTATATGGAGAGTTAATAAACAAGGTCAGAGCACTCCCAGTGAGCCTAAAGGTGGCGGCTTAAAAATAATCAGCATAGGCCTGCTGGTCGAGGTGCAGCCAGGAAAAATCATTAGGAAACAACAGACAAACAAGACATACTGAGCAACTTAACAGTCCTGTTATTCCAGGAGAATCTGGTGTTGATTCACGTACAGTTTACCTGTACTGTGATTAAGGATATTTCTCTACACTCATTTCCTCAAAAAGGAACACAAATTCTTATCTTCTCATAATGTAACAAGTGCTGGTTGGAGTTTTGAACAACAAATAAGATTGGGAAGTCTGGTATTCTACTGAGCCAACATGCCCCTCCACTATGTATACCGAGTATGAGGTTTTGCATTAGTTTCTCACAGAAGCAAGTTTTCACAAGGTTTAATGACTGCATACAATATATTCATAGTCTACACAGTGATCTACTACAATTATACAATGTCGACTCAGAAAAGTAATTGGTCTTAATTACATATTTGTCAAGAATCTTAATTTTAACAATTAAATATAAAGAAAACTACTTTTCATGATATACTTCAAAATATCTTGAAAAAATTTAAGCCTTCATTGATGTTTTTTCTGAACATTTAGAATACTCAAATTTTAAATTATTTTCCATTTACATATCCCTCCTCTAAAAATGAATGTACATTTATTTTTCTATTTTCATTTATTGAGTGTATTGGCACATTTTAGATACACATTAGGATCACATTCAACATTAAAATTTGTACCAGTATATGATATTTCTCAATTCTCATTTTTTCTCATTCTCCTATCCTCCCTACCCCTGACTTCCTATATAATAAGCTTTGTTTCCATTTTTTTTGTTTTTACCATCAAATATTTTCTTTCCCTTCTTTAAATTTTGTTTAAACCTTAACATGCATATAAGGATTTTAGAGAAAATGTTAGATTCAGAAAAGATTATCATAAAAGCTCTTATTGTATCAAACATATACTACGTTCAAAGCCATCCAAAATTTTGTAAAATGACCACACTAAACACAATCTGTCAGTTTCATATCCTCTTCTCTACCATATTCCTGATATTGACATCTCCTGGGTCAATTCTCCTATTCAATAAACTCTCAGTTTTATTCATTTAGGAAAAACTGGCATATCCTTGATTCTGTTTTGATAGATAGCATCTTATAATGAACAACTTGATGATTTGTAGGTATATCATACCACAATGGACTGATCCATGAATTAAAATACTGAAGCAAAGTAAAATATTGAATAAATCATTCACTTTCATTTTTAAATAAATCAACAAAGAGTTGCATCAAGTCTAGAATTGTGCTAGGTACTATGGGGCATAGAAAGTTCTGGGACACAGTCACAGTTAACTAGAAATAAGATCTTTAACACAAAATGCTATCCATTTCTTTTTAGCTAATCAGTTCTGGAAGGGTTACCATGATTAAAACTGTTTCAATTGAAAATTTATTTGACTCTATTTGAAACAAAAAATTAAAAAGTTGCAAAAAAGACTTAGAAATGTTATGTGTGGGCACGACTGTCTATGAACAATTAGATACGTGTTTGTATTTAAGCATCAATTCCTAATAGACTTCTTAGAAAAAAATCATTCCAAAGAATCCAGGGTTCCAAAATTAGTACACTCTAGCATTTTTCATTTATTGTGTTTCTTATGTTCTTAAATTATATAAAAAGTGTATGTTTACATTAGAAAAAGAGATCAATTAAAATATCTATATCAGTTTTGTGGCTGTCATAAGAAAGTACCACAGACTAAGAAGACTCAACAATGAAAACTTTTCTCCCAATTCTAGAGCGTGAAAGCCTGAGGTCAAGGTCTACACAAAGCAATTTCTTCTGAAACTTTTCTCCTTAATTTGCAGATGGCTGCCTTCTCACTGTCTTCATGATTTTGTTCTCTCACGTGGGTGTACTTGTGTGTGTCTTGATCTGCTCTTCTCCTGATCCACAGTCCTATTGCCTTGTGAACCTTCCATTGAATGTATTTGATTTTCACTACCTTTTTAAAAGAAATCTTAAAAAAAAACTATTCTTAAAGCATATTTTAAAACAATGCTTTAGTAGTAGAACTCCAAATCCAGGCATATTCTGAAGTAAAAATTGTTAAGATTTCAACATATTAATGAGGAGGTATGATTCAGCTCACAATACCATTTACATAATATAAATTAGCGTATGGCATGTGTCAGATAACTGTATAGTGTTATAGAAAGACATGCATATCCTCTCACTACACACATAATGTAATATAACTACTTGAATATTCTTAATGGATATTTAATCAGTGGATACTGAGTCATAGAATTTTCTATATAATGCTACATGACTATTCTTACATATACTCTGGCCCAATTTTCTATTCATTTCCTTAGTGGACCGTTGGTCAAATAGTGTTCTTTTTTCTTACTGCAAAAATTAATTTTCACTCTAAGTATGAAATATTACTGTCATGATACAACAGACTTTAATATTTCTTCCATAATAAATAAATGACAGTGTACTGTACTTCCGCTTGGATTTATTAGAATTAATTGACATATGACTGTGTGAGCTGTTTTTTGTGCTTTAGGCAACCTTTTATTTTCCTTTTATGAATGCAGACCTCCTTTGTACCCTTCTCACCCACACAAACCCTAATCACTTGAGGACACTTAAAGCTCATTATTTTCATCATTGAACCCCTCAGCAGAACATGAATCTTTTCATGACCACTAGGGAATGTTTTGTAAATTAAATAATTTCAGTCACTTTCCTTTTTTCATGTGAATTCCCAGTGACAATTATAATTTCTGTCTTGTTCTAGAGACAACACACTCTAGACAGACATAATGTTCACAAAGAAACAGAGCCATGGTTTAGTGAATGCTGTGTTACCACCATATTTTCTAAATATTAATTGCAGATATTATTTTTAGATTGTAGCTTTTCCATTATTGTTCTCTAAACAGTTCATATCTTTCAATTTTAACACTTTTATGCTCCATTCATTGCATACCACAAAGCTGTTCTTGACATTACGTAGTTCAACTTAATGCAGCAAATAAAACAGGTTTAAATATTTTACTCTCTTTTCTTCTATCATTTGCATTAGTCTGTGGCACCCTATTTGTATTTAAAATGGAGAGACACTCTGGGCAAGTAGAGAAAATAGTCTAAAAACAATTCTCATAGATATATAACATGATTCTCATTGGTGGCTTCTCAGAAATGAAAGAAAAATAATAGATTTCCTCAGAGATAGTGGCACTCCAGTTCCCAGGCTCTCAGTTTGTTTCCATTCCAGTAGCCTTCATCTAGGTATTCTGGGTGATCGATCTCAGTGTTCCAGACTGCTGACACCATATGCCTTATGTGAATTTTTTCCAAACTACTTTTTATAAATTCCAAATGAGATGAATTATACAGCACATTAAACAAACATTGAGACTGGAAAAAGTAAAGAAAGTTCAAGATAATCTCTTTGCTTGTGAAAAAATTTAACTTTACTTACTCAAAATGTCCAGTTTTTTTGAGAATGCTAATGTCCTCCTCCTCATTATCAAATCCACATTTAATCACAGCGCTACATTGTGAAGTATTTCAAAATTCTGTATGAATTTGATGAGGTTTGGTGAAGTAGTAAAATTTCTTTTACAGAAAAGGAGCAGATTTTATATAAAGCTGAAACATTTTCTAAGAGAATAAATGCTTGTGCTGTAAGTTATTCTCGTGTTTGTTCTACTGCATTTTACTTCTGGATGAATATTACATTAAGTTCTACTTATTTTAGGCCCCTGGTAGACAGAGCCTAATGTTTATTTCCTTTGGTTGAAAAGGCAACATAGAGGCTAATTTCTGTTTTCTGCAAACACTTGCTGAATATGTCTTTAATTCAACATTGATAATTAGTTTTCCTTACTTAAGCAAAGTAACTGTTTTCCTTCAAAGAGGATATTTGCTTAATTGCATCCAACTGCTAAACACTTAAATGTTATCAAACATTTAAAGAAAGGAAAAAGTTTCCTGAAAATGGATTATATTTTGCTCTACTGGTTACAGTATATTATATGAAACAAAGGCCATGAAAAAAATGTGCAGCCATTTTGACACTGACGGATAGTATCTGACTGCCAATATGATCCATGCTTATCTTCCAAGTATCAAAAACTGTGTGCCCATTTAGTCAAATGAGATCTTTAATCATATGTATTCAGTGAGTGAAAGAAACATATAATTATCCATTCCAAAATAAGTAACCAAAATGAAAACAAAATCATATAAAATTAATGACACACAACTGCTCTTTCTGGCCATTTGAATTGTGCCATTTATTCCCTTTGTTGACTGTCATTTTTAATTAAGACACTGACCTTAGTAAATTACCCTTGTAAGAAGGACTCTGTTTCAAGAAAACAAATAAGAAACATGGAATAATAATAAAACAAAAATGAAATAAACAAAATCAGTTATTTGTTTTACTATTGAGCTAAGCAAAGAAATGAACCAAAAATGGATGGCAACTCTGCAGTATCGATACAATGCCACCTAAAATTGTCCATGTGGTACAAGAAGCTTTATCTCTGGCTCCAAATGAAGTGAAGGCAACATACCAAGTTTAAAATTCTCTGTCAATGGCTGTTTTACTAATTATTCAGATTCCAAGGCAATCATACAACCGTAATCATTCACCTCACGCCTGGAAACATAAGTCTTGTTCTTTTGATGAATATTTATAAGACAGTGTAAAGCAGTCTACTTTCTTTTCCCTTCAGGCAAGACAATTTGGAGTTCATCAATATGTATTACCAAGGACTTTTATAAAAGGCACTTCAAAGAAAATTCATCAGGCATTCCTTTTGTCTTGATTTCTGTTAGACTGATACTTCCTTTTGACAAGTATCAATAAATTATCCTCTGATGGCTAGAAACTTGATGTCTTATTCAGAAACTTTCTCACACAGCAAAATCTGGGCTTTGAGTTTCAAGGGATATTATTAAAATCCTGCATCCAATTTAGGGGCAGACAGAAGATATGCAAATTAAAAACAATGAAACAAACATATAGTCACCCTGCAGCATACCGAATGGAGGTTTCCCATATTTGAGAGCTTTCTTTCTGGATACCACTTGAAACTTTACTATGTACTATGGGAACATATTTTCAATTCTCTCGCAAATTTATAAAAAAGCCAACCTCAGTTCCTGGATACAAAAAAAAAAAAAACTATAAAATTAAAAGCAGAAAATTGTAGTTATGGAAAGTAGAAAATGACAAGCTGTCTTTCTCCGTAACAATGATTAGTTTCCTTTTTTGAATATTATGGGTTAAACTCGCATTTCCATAAGTACAGAATGAAAAAATTCAAATATCTAAACAAGATTTTTAAAAAATCTTGCTCTATTTAACAGGCTTTGAAACAGGATACTAAAATACTTTATTTTCATTCTTTTAAAAGTAAGCTTTTTTGTTTTATTATGCTGGCAAAATATTTGAAATACGGAAACACTATTGCTATCTATTTCTATAAATAAACACATAAAACAGCATGTTGACTAAAAAGTCCGTCTTATTTTATAGCTTTACTAGCTCTACAAAGTTATTGAGCTAATTATAAAAATATTCCCTCGTCTGAGAAATTGTTTTGTCATCACCTGATATAATACAAAATAAAATATGGTACCTAATTTAGGATCAAATTTTAAAATATATGAAAGAAGTAAAGAGTGATATTTCAGCTCAAATCCATTCTTTACAATCCACCTGTAATACTAATAACACAACTACTTGATTCATGTTAATGTTCTATGAAAACATATCTTGCTTGTGAAAACATTCACAATAAATACATAATTTTAATGCAGTGTTTGTTCTAAAAAATAGAAATGGAGAGAAGGGAAGATTTTGTACAGTATATAGTGGCACTGAGAAAGTTATTTTCTCAATATCCATCACACCAGGATATAATATTTAATGGTCTTGTGAAACTTTCACAAGTATATTATTTGAAAAGTTTATTTTTAATATTATTTGGCAAGAATGCTAATTATGATGATAAAGTCTGAGTTTCATTTTCTATACTGGAGACCAAATACACCACAGGAAGTCCTTTTATAATGTTGACATGACCGTTATTAATTTCTAAATATATATCGTAGTTATCAATTTCTAGGTATAAAGATTAATTTTCTGACATCTTTACCAATTCTTTCACACAGTATTTAACACAAAATCTTCCCCAAAGCGATTATTTACTATGTTATATAATTATTCTAATGTGAATGGCTTAAAACAGTAAAACTTTAGTTTTCATTTCCGTAGATAGGAAAGTGGGAAGAGTTTACTTCACTATCACTCTTTCAGGGTCCCATGAAATGAAAGGTGTTGGCTGGCACTGAAGATCTGCCCGAGCCTGAGAAGCTCGATTCCAGCCCCCCACGGATGTTGTGGGGGCGGCTACAGCTCCTCACGGGCTGTCTGGGTCCCCGGATGGCGTCGCACCTGCGCACAAACACAGCAAGGAGGAAACCACGTGACCTTGGGGACTCGGTTTAGAAGTTACTCATGGTTTTCATGGCATTTATTCACCAGAGCAGAAGCAAGTTGCCCCGTGAGACCTATTCTTCAGGGAGAGGAATTGGACTCTACTCTTGGAGGAACTATCACTCGAGAATTTGGGCCACAGTTTAAAATGTCCATATTTGTACCCATTATAAATGAATATGGATTCACATTTGTAGTATAACATACTGTACATATAACATTAAAATGTACTAATGGATTCAAATTTCACCAATTAGGGGTGCCTTTCACACATATACTCCACATTGAGAATTTGTACCAGTATATGACGTAACTTAATTCTCATTTTTCCCCTTCCCCTACCCACCCTACCACCCTCCCGCTCCTATATACACAAGCTTTGTTTCCTTTTTTTACCATGAATTTTTTCTTTCCTCATTATTCACCCCTAAACCTCATTTCCTTTTGAATATTTACTATTTCACAATATCGATCATGCATTCTAGAACACATTTACAACTTCAGTTTCTCATACCAGAGAAAAAATATATTTACACATCTGTGACCTATTTATTACACTTATGAGTGTGTCCTGAAGGTACATCCATTTGAGTATAAATGATTCAATCTCATCATTCTTTATGACAGAGTAATACTCCATTTTATATTTTTAAAAAAGACATCTTCTTTATCCAGTCTAGAGTTGATGGGCATTTGGGTTGTTTCCAAGATTTAGCTATCACAAACTGAGCTGCTATGAACATGGGTGCACCTATGTCGCTGTGATATGACTTTTGTAATTCTTTTGTGTATGTCCCAAGCAGAGGAATAGCGGGTCAAATGGAATGTCTAATACTAGTTTTTTGAGGAATCTCCACACTGCTCTCCATAATGGTTGTACTAGTCTACATTCCCACCAACACCGCAGAAGGGTTCCTTTTTCTCCACAACCTCGCCAGCATTTGTTGCTGGCTAATTTCGAGATAGCAGCCATTTCTTGTGGAGTGAGGTGAAATATCAGTGTTGTTTTCATCCACATCTTTGAATGCCCAGTGACGTTATACATTTCTTCATATACTTCTTAACTGCTTCTACATCTTCCTCTGAAAAGGGTCTATTCATTTCAGATGCCCATTTTTGAGTTGGGCCTTTAAAGTTTGGGGGGCTGATTTTTTTAAGCTCTTTATATATTCTAGATAGTAGCCCTTCCACAAACTAGTTATACTATTACCTTCTTGAATGAAAAAGATAACTAAATACCACATAAAGTTGCTACAGTATACGACTACTACAGTACATTTCTATTATAGAAAACACTTCATTCCTTAATTTATTTGCTTAAATACAGGCATATTGTTTTCTATAGTCTATCTGTATAGAAAAAATAAATGGTAAATTCGTTTTTTTCTGTTATTGTGTTTTGAGACAGTCTCATTGTGTAGCCCAGGCTGGCCTCAAACTTTCAGTGATCCTCCTGCCTGAGCCTTATAAGTGCTGGGATTACAGGTGTGTGCCACCATCCCCAGCTTGGTAAATTTCATTTTACACTCAAGGAAAATAGCACAGAGTAAGCACTAATACAAGTTTTGGGAGTGAAAGTGTGCTAAGAACTGCTTTAGAAGTACTGACTAGTGTTACACACAAGAAACACTAAAGAAATCTAAAAGTGGGAAGACAGATTAAGAGGTAGTGAAATAATTTAGACAACAGACAGTAAGAATTAAGACTTACAGTGGTCACTGTAGTAAAAGAGAAAGAAAATAGATTTAAGAAATATAAAGGAGAAAAGTAGCTCAATTATCTCTCCCATACAGAAGATTTGTGTTTTTATTTGTTGGTGCTTGAGAAGAATTTATACATCACTTCACAGCTAAAGAGCCTTTTTTGAAGTAACAAAAGTAAAACAACGTCACCTCTATGTCTATGCTTAAACTATCAGTTGATTCATAGCTTTCTGAGGAAAAATCCACAACCATGTCAGTGCTCATAGAAATCAGAATGTGAAAGAAAAGAGAAAGTGACTTGATGTAATTCTTTACTGATTTATTTAAAAATGAGAATGACTACCAAGCGAGACCCTGTCTCCAAAAAAAAAAAAGCAAAAAAAAAAAAAAAATGAGAGTGAATGATGCCAGGCCTGGTGGCTCACATCTGTAATCCCAGCACTCGGGAGGCAGAGACAGGATTGCTGAGTTTGAGGCTTACCTGGGCTACATAATGAGCTCAGAGCCAGCCTGGACTACAAAGCGAGACCCTGTCTCAAAAATAAAAATAAATAAATAAATAAAAGTGAATGATTTCTTCTCAATATTTTATTTCAGTATTTTCATTCAGAGACGAGTCCATTGTGGTATGATATACCTACATATCATCATGTTGTTCATTATAAGATGCTATCTATCAAAACAGAATAAGGATATGTCAGTTTTTCCTTTAACAATGAACAAAACTGAAAGTTTATGGAATTAGAGAATTGACTCTGGAAATGTCAATATCAAGAATGTGGTAGTTAGAGAAGAGGATATGGAATTGACAGATTGTATTTAGTGTGGCCATTTTACAAAATGTTGGATGGTTTTGCACATAGTATATGTTTGTTACAATAAGAGCTTTTATGATAATCTTTTCTGAATCTAACATATTCTCTAAAATCTTTATATGCATGTTAAGTTTTAAACAAAATTTAAAGAAGGGAAAGAAAATATTTGATGGTAAAAACAAAGAAAAATGGAAACAAAGCTTATTCTATAGGAAGCTGGGGGTAAGGAGGATAAGAGAATGAGAAAAAATGAGAATTGAGAAATACCATATACTGGTACAAATTTTTAATGTTGAATGTGATCCTAAAGTATACTTAAAATGTGCCAATAAACTCAATAAGTGAAAATAGTCAGAAAAATAAATGTACATTCATTTTTAGAGGAGGGATATGTAAAATGGAAAAGGATTTAAAATTTAAGCCTTCTATTCTAGGTTTCAAATGACAAGATTGATTTATTTATGTTCAAATGGATACACCTTGAGAACACACTAATAAGTGAAATAAAGAGATCACAGATAGGCAAATACCGGATCTTCTGTTTGATATGAGCACCTGTAGATGCAAATGAGCTCTAGAAAGTATGACAGTTTCTGTAGAATGGGAAATTTCCAAAGGAAATCTTGTGTGGGAATGTAATGAAGGGAAGGAATAAATATGATTCTGAAAGAAAATAAAAGAGCATGTACATAGGGAGTGTGAAGGTGTGGATGGGTAGAGATATGGGTAAAAATGAGAATTGTGTCAT
>PVIC010050785.1:0-12688 GCA_004025085.1 Thryonomys swinderianus
GCATGAGAGATTCTCTTAATTTTATGAGCTAAGGTTTAAACACTTAAGACTCTAGAGGAGAAGAAGACACCAGATGTATAAAGTAGGTTTCAAGTCAGAGAAGAAACAGTTGTCTTGGGAATGCTCTGTTAAAGCCAAGAGGCCAGTTCACACCACTGGACCCTCCTCACTTGGTCCAGGACAACAACCACCTGGAATTCCACATTGAGAACCAGCCTTGATCAAAGGCCCTGGTTTGGTCAGTGATGAATGGGAAGATCTTAACCACAGAGGCAGAAGCAGCATACTCTTCTCCCCACATCTTTAATCTTCAGATTTTCATGTCTTCAACTGCAGAAGGAGAGAGAAGCTGGTTGGCTTTTTGTGTAATTATTCCAGTAAAGTCAATGAGTCACTTTTATTTTGGTGCAGTCTGCCAAATATTCCCCCAGACAACAACTAGAAAGGTGTTGTGAAATTTGCTTTTGAGATTCTTTTGGATCACAGTACAATTTTCTTTCTATTTCCCCTCCCTTCCTCTTTCTTTTCTTTCTAACACGCGTATCTCACCATGTTGCCCAGGGCTGTGGGCTTGTCCCTTCTGAACTCCTGGGCTCAAAGTTGTCAACATCCTTTATCCTAGACATTAAGACTGTTTCTGCAACAAGAAACTACTTGCATTTCTCAGATTCACCCATAAAATTATTACTATAACTATTTGTTACAAAGCAGAAAATCACAAGGAATTTTTTATGCAATTCCTCTCCTGTTCTCTCCTTTTACTCCAGTTCCTCCATTTTCCATATTATGACATCTTTTTTTTTTCTTTCTTTCAGACAGGGTCTTACTTTGAAGTTCAGACTACCTCTGGTGTCACTATGGAGCCTAAACTATCCTTGAATTCACAGCAATCCTCCTGCCTCTGCCTCTGGAGTACTGGGAGTACAGCCATGAACCACCACAACTGGCAGTGTGATATGTGGTACCAGGGATAGAATTCAGGACCTTGTGCTTGCCAGACAGATGCCAGAACCACTGAGCTAAATACCCAGCCCATTTCAGCATCATTTTAACACCATACATTTATGAAAATCCTTTGGGATTAAATTCTTCTTGGTGTAATGCAGCTATCAACTGGTTTTTGAAATATTCTTCCAAGTGTCTTTCTTTTTTTTAAAGTAGCCATGGTTTTTGCTATAAGATCTGGTTTTATTTGACCATGGCTCTGACAGCGTGGATAACTGGGCAGAATGAAGTAACAAGGCTAATTAGAAATTAGAGTGAATGTTTAAAATATTAAAAATATATTACAACAAAAGACACATTTTGTGAATCCTTCTCTTAACCCCCTCTCTCACTGTGAATATAATCTGATCATCCTCTTTCTGCAGCAGCTCTGGAGTCTTCTTTCATGAGTGTCTTTTGTTGCATTGTCCTGGCTGCCACTTTGTCCTGAATAGTTTCAAAATGTTCCACTTTGATGGTCATTTGAGTTTGGGAAAGAGTCCCAACTCATATGGTGCCAGATCCTGTGAACAAGGTGGAAGAAAATAGCATCATGTGCCTGGGCATTGGACGGCCCTCAGCAATTGTACTCGCTGTACTTTTGCTCACATCTTGTAAAGACAGTCACAAAATAGGACTTTGAGCACTGTTTCAGAAAGTGACAGGAAGGATAGGATAAGTGTGTTTGAAGTGAGGGAGAGTATTTCGAGGGGTGCTAATGACAATGTTTCTTTTATTTCAATTTTTCCAATGTAAATATCACCATACATTTTAATCACACCTCATAAACCAAGCTCAGAATGACAGATGCTTTGTGCCCTCACTCTTGGGCGGCCTTGCTGGGCCTGACTGTTCCTGTGGAGTCTGGAGCCAGGTTTGACAGGGGCAGTCCCACCACAGAAATACTTGTCAAGCTTCAGAGCATGGGTGGGCAGGACTTTTGATCTTAGCCAGGTCCTTGTTCTCTCTCTCTGGCTGCCTCTGAGCATGTACAGCTACTTTGAAAGGAGACTTGTAGATCAGAGAATGGTTGTGCGTAGCATGCATGCTATAGCACTTTTCCCTTCTTTGGAAGCATCTTGAATGGTGCTGATTTAAAAAATGGGGCTTAAGGAGGATAGACAGGCAGAGCTCTTCTCCTGACATAGGGACCTTCTGCCTAACTGTCCCCCACTCATTCTGGCAGGTGGCAGATGTTACTTTTACAGAGAGGATTGAATGAGGGTGTGTCTTCCCCCTTCAGGGGCATGTGGTCATCCACTCTGATCAGTGCCAGTCAACCAAGCAAACTATGCTGGTCCACATTCCCACAGAAGGCTACCAAAATCCACACCTGACCTATCCCACTGGCCATTTCTCTACCTCCACAAGTGTGTTTTAAAATTCCATCGATGTCTGTGGTTTTCCAAGATGCCTGTTCTGTTCCCCTTCCTTTGTCCTGCTGTGATGAAGTCATAACCCTGGGCTCAGCCTAGCCCAGTGCAGTCAGCCCTCAGCTCTTGCTGCCAGTGCTTCACACTCAGCGTCAGCCCTGTGGGATGTCTGCAGGCTCCTCTTTGCAGATGAGGAAACAGGTGCCCGGAAGGGGCCATTCTTGTCACCCACTGCCCAGCCACAGGATCTGAATCCAGATCTGTTTGGCAGTGCAGTTGCATCGTCCTTTGGAAACGCTTGGCCTTTTTTGAGAGGTATGGGGCAGGAAGAATGGGTGTCACCCCATGTTGTGTCAGTGCCTCTCCCACTCTGATTGTACCTGCTACCTCCTGGCCAGCCTCAGAGTCATTGTGGTTGCCAGCTGGAGTCACAGATCCTCAGAATCGTCCTGTGCTGGCCTTATCCCTAAGGCACCTGCAGAATTTCCCTGCTTGATCACACGCCATCCAGAATCCCATGAAGGGCCTGGTTTGTTTAGATTTTAATGAATGGCAACTCTCTTGGGGTGGCTAGGGCTTTAGAAGGGCCTTTGGTTCATCTTTGGGTGATCTGAATGAGCAAGAACTGGGTGCTGTGAGTCCCCAAGTGTCAGCCACGTGCAGAGGACTGTGTTCCTCAGCGTAGCTCCTATCAGGAGGGCGTGCACAGGGGCAGGTGTGCCTGGCCTTGGTACATACCGATGGTGCAGAACTTGGCCTGTCACTGACATCCTTCCTAATACCCCTCACTTGTCCACCTGTTAGTTCAAAGCACAGGAGAGCCTGTCCTGGGTCTCAGATGCTGCAGACTCAAAGAGAAATATGAATCTGACCTTGTCCTTGTGAAGGATAGAATGACCACTATTTATTTCTGCTATAGTCAGGACAAAACTGGGTGTAGTGATTGCTGATGGTATAGACTATGAGCAGCCAAGGAGGCTGTCAGTGGCTTCACAGCTCAGTGCCCTGGTGATAAGTGGCCATGGTGGGGGGGGGCTATCCCAAGCCAGACACTGTTCTTGCCACTAGGATGAGAGCCACCACCCTTTCTGCTGCCTGTGAGGATGGGGAGCCAGATCCCTGAAGGCAGAGAGGTAGCTTCAAGGTGACTTCCCTGCAGATGGTGGCCAAGGGACAGGGGACCAAGACATGGAGGGAGGGGAAGGGACTTAAAATAATGAAGATGTGCTATATCCATCTACCACCTCCTCACGATGAATGCAATCATTATCCATTGCAAATACAGGCTCATCAGAATAAAAATAACAAAGAATAAGAACAGAGCCAACCCTGGAACTGTCATCTTCTGTGTGTTTATGAAGGTGTGTAAATATCTCAGAATCACCTCTCTAAGGACAGGCACTGCTCTGGCCCTCAGGGATGGCCCCCAGCATCTGTGTGTGTCAGACAGGGACTCCCCATTCAGACACAATGTTAGTAAGAGTGGCCGTTGTTTGTTTTTAAGCCTTAGGCCAGGTGTCACTTGGGTATCAGGCAGATGCCCCTTATCTTCTGACTCCTGTTACCTACCCAGCATCTGTCCCCAGAGAGTCCATCTCTTAGAATGATGTACCTACCAAGCTCCAGCTGGTTCAGAAACTGTACCGCTCACTGCAGAGCAGAGAGATGTGTGGAGTGTGTCTTGGAGAGTCATCTTGGAGTAGATAGGGAACAGAGTGACTGGCTTGGATGAGAAAGTCCTAGAAAGGCACAAAGCTGGGAGAGTTGGTGCCCAGCAGAGCTAGAGGTTGGGGGTCAGGTAGAGCAGGGTATGTCCTGGCTCTATCAACTTCTCTGTGACTCTTGTCTTGTCCCGTCCTGCCAGGTGGGCCCTTGTGCTAGTGTATGGGCTCTGGTGCAGAGGGAGGGGACCATGCCCATGAGTGTGATGGCATAGAGTGGGGCATCTGTATGCCTCAGAAATAGTGGTTACCATAGTGAGCACACCTGAAATGTTCTGGGAGAAGCCGAGTGACCTTAGAGAACAGCACACCTTTACATGCTCAGCTCCGAGCTGGGGACCCAACATCATGTAAAAAGTTGTAACACAGTTTTACAACTTTAATTTGGGTGCAGTTAAATAACATGCTCAACAGAATATCATTTTACTGGTCTGTGAAACAGGTCAGGCAGGCCCACTCCTTGGGTGTGGGACCAAGGGCCAGTGGGAAGATCCCTTCTGTGTTTAAGCCCATAGACCAACTTTCTTTAAAAATACCTGAGAATTTGGACTGGGTGTTAATTTCCCTCAATTAGGTCTAATTAGCATTTCTTCACGGTGCCATGTGTAACGATTGCTTAGCCTGGCAGTGTGATGAATGACTCTGGTGTACAGTTCTGTCTCAGGGCTATTTATAAAGGAGAAAACAAGTACTTTTAATGAATTAAGGTCCCCTAGTAAGGACAGCAACCTGATCAAACCATTAACAGACGCTGTGAGTACAGCCAGGGTGCTCCTCCTGGGCACCAGCTGGCTTTTATACAAAGACGTGCACCTGTACTATGAGTCTTCTCTCTCACACACATCACATCCAGGTCCCTCGCACCCATCATCTGGAAATCAGCAACACTGAGTGGCATGGGAGTGGAGAAGCTGTGTACCCTTCAAGGTGTCTGGGAGCCAGAGCACAGGCAGATTCTGTGGTTGCTTTAGTGACACAGGCCAGAGCTGCAGAAACATGGAGGCCATGGCGTTGGTTGCTCACCATGGATGGGTGTGATGCAGAGGAGCAGGTTCTTGTCTCTTATATGAAATGGCTTCATCTTAGCTTACAGTCTGCACATTCTCCTACGGACTTGAGTCATCTCCAGGTGACATGTACACCAAGCTTAATGGAACTTGCGGTAATGGTTATCATGCTGCATGTTCAGGGAGCAGGGACAAGACACAGACCCTGGTTGCATGCAGTCCACAGGCTGCCATCCTGGCCCAACCCACTGAGCAAGATGAGACGGGTCAAGAGGTTCAGTCCATGCTGGGGGGCTGCCCAGGGCAGATACACAGCAGTGCATTTGTGTGGATTCAGTGTAGTGCTTTAGGGACTTTCTAGATTTCTCATTTTTTTTAATAATTTCAATATGAAGTTGGTTGAATCAATGGATTCAGAAACTGTAGCACAGATGGTAAAGCATTTCCTTTACATAATCACCCCAAATAATGACTGTGACAGAAATATTCATACAAAGTGTCTGTATTACCATTCTGCTATTGTTGAGAACTTTTTGTTCCCAGTGTTTACTATTATAAATATCATTGCATTGAATAATATTGTAGATAAAAAGTCCACACACATCTGATGATTTTTTAATAAGAAACTGAAAGTGAGAGGCTTTTGCATCAAAGTATCTGAGAATATCTGGACTTCACGGGTTTGCTGTCCAGAGATGTCACAAGCACCCACACCTGTGGAGAGCTGGACAACATATTTTTCTTTAAAGGTGCTATAAGATCCATTTTTCTAGTTCATAGAATGTACATAAGGCATATATAGTAGGTTCTGGCCAAAGACAGAGAAAATTCTAGAAGGGAGAGACTGGAGGCTTCAAGTAGACAGAAAAGAAGAGATGCCTGAGTTTCTCCAGGTTGAAGGGAGTTCTTCCTCAGTAAGGAAGAAACAAGGCTTGTCTGGGGTAGCAGATTAATAAACACCAGTTTTTCTCATGAATCATAGGCTTGTATTTTCTGTGAAATTTTTATCCATTCAATATTTTTGTGTTCTATGGTATAGGAAGTTTCTGGAGCCAAAGGCTGCTAAGTTAGTTCTTTTGTGACAACAGTGTGTCCAACTGCATTGGTCATCTTCACAGCCTTGGGGGACATCCCCAGAAGAAAACTGACATGAGGACACTCACTAGGAGCCTGTAAGTCTGGACAAGTGAATATAGGGAAGAACCAGGTATTCTGATCATGACAGTGGAAGGAAGTGACCTCCTGGGGGAGAGACCTTCCAGTATCAGTACTCAAGTAGACACAGCACGGATAGGGGCCAGGTGGCCAGGGGAAGGGAACCAGGGAGAGAAGTCCCAGTCTTGGGCAGAAGAGAGCATATGTAGAAGGACAGAGGACTGTCTAGCATTCAAGTAGGTAAAGGCAAAAACTAAATTACTGAGAGTAAGAGGAGAAGGCAGGATAGAAGGGCTGCAGACATGTATGCTGCTAGAGGCTACCTTTCCATTACTCATTGTAGAGAACACATAGCAACACACTGTTAACTCAACTCTATAGGAGGGTCCCAGGAAGACATGCAGTTGAACACATTTGCCAGAATCGCACCTGCTGGGGTGATTCTCTGTCTTCATGTGGCAACCCCTTATCCAAGTGGCCTTGGAGTCCTGCGAGCGAAGAATCCTGATGAAATGGTGAAGCAAGATGGCCTCCAGTCTTCACAACCAGAGCAAAAGCCTGTGTGAAATGTCATTTGTCATGGTAGCTACTGATAAAAGATAGACTTAGTTTATGTTCCAAGTGTCACTGGAGGCTGTGATTCTGCTTATAGTCATTGCTGAGAACTTCACTGCTGTTTAAAGCCCTGTAGCAGAGATATTGTGAAATGTAAGTGTGGACATCTGAGCCTTTTAATAGGAAATGAACCCTGGGACTTGCGGTGTAGACTTAGAAGGTATGTGGTCAAGGATATACTACTTTGGCACATATATGTACGTACACATGCACACTCACAAACACACACTCATACACATGTACATGTGGGGATATAGTTGTATATATACCCACAAAGACTATGATCATTCTCTTGATTTTCTGAGTCATTGTAAAGATATTCACAGGGAGAAAGTGGCAAGCTAATTCATCTTTCTCCATGACTTTCCAGTTGCTTTGGAGAAACAAAGTATTTTGTAGGGAGAAAGGAATAGCTAGCATTGCACTACAAACTGCAGTGAGTTGTCTGGCCCCTTGGTCTGGAGTGGTTGAACTGTGAACCAATTTGTGGCTTATTGTACAGCAGAAATAAAAGTATTTTTTTTCTTAATGGAGTTAAAATGCCATTTGGAAGGTATCTTTATAAAAAAACTGAAAAAGAGATGAAAGAAAGGGCATTAAACAAAGGTAATATATCATACACATTAAAATGTATGAATGTTAGATATATTTATACAGCAGTAACTTAGGTTGAATTACTGCTTAATCAAACCGTTGTGGCTAGTGGAAAAGCAATAAAAAAAGGTAAATTGCTTAATGATATTTAATGAGACATGCTTATGAATTATCTGCACTTCATTTTGTAACTTTTGAGATATTAGAGTAATTAATTATTGCCCATAGTCTCTATTTTAGAGAGTTTTTTAGTGCTAATCAACTTGTTTAACGGATCCATGATTACTGTATCATTTCTTTGAATCTTGAGGCTACTTGGCAGTGAAATGGATTAATACAAAGACAATAGAATTCTAATCAATTCAGCTCAACCAGTGAGTAATCTGAATTTGAAATTTCCTAATTTATACTACTTCCTCCTGCCGGAGACAGAGAAGGTTAGACACATTATCCTTTGAAGGGCTCAACTGTGCTATTTTACATCATCCATATTTACCTCACTAGACTTTAAAGGATAAACTTTAACAAGGTCACAGGCTGGAGATATCATATTCTAAAAGTGAGCCAAAGACTACTGTATTTTCCTAAGCATTACAACGTATGTTTTTATGATTTTACAGGTCCCAGGGATGGTTAATAGTGATTTTGTATTTCTGCCATGAACCTGTGAGTTTCATAGATTGTGAGTCTATGTGAAAAACACTTGTAATTGCCTTACCAAGACTATGAAGAAGGTAGTCATTGTCTTATTTATAGATGAAGTACAGAATGATTGTTTAACTTTCTAGAGATCTGTACTTGAGTTTTACATTCAACCTTTCTGAGACCAAATTTCACAAATTTTTTATTTTGTTACATTTGAATGCATTATTTGATGATAATTTGATGATACCAAGATAATTATATATGCATAATCACTATTTTCTTAGAAACTACTACCTTTCTTGTCCTATTAAACAATCTAAGTACAGACTCTTGATGTTGTAAATTGAGTGTTAAGACAAAAAGAAATACAAACTGTGTGCTTAGGTAATTTTAGACCAGAGTGCTTTTCACCAAATTTCAGGATAAGAATATTTAGAGATATTGGTCAAAGTACATGAAGCCTATGTTTGAAGCTGTTATGGAGCCAGTGATGTTCTAGGTACTTGTAGGTAAAACAGTGAATAGTTTGAGAACCACCAAAAAGGGGCAAGGCAAGGAGAGAAAATGGAAGGGTTGAACACTGTGTATGGCACCTCTGTCCCTTCAATATGACAGCAATAGTTGAGGTGTCTTCCTGAGTTGTCACTATGTGAGCAAATCCAGCTGACACAGTTGGCAGCTCAGGGCCCATAAGAGGAAGAAGCCTGAGATATGTCCAGATTGTGGAGCAATGCATGATGGTTTGTGTTTAAAGTGCTCCCAAAGCATCAGCAGATGAGGTGAGACTTTTTTTTTCACAGATAGTTGAATCGGAAATGTTTGATGCTGTGAATAACAGCATGTGATTCCTAAGCCACTACAGATGAGTGAGTGGGGCTTCATACTACCCTAATCCCAGAGGTCTGGATGGGATAAAAGAAACAGACATGGAGAATTTTCTGTGCCTTGTTGTTGCTACATTGTAGATGCCATGAACTACTCTCTCTCTCTCTCTCTCTCTCTCTCTCTCTCTCTCTCTCTCTCTCTCTCTCTCTCTCTCTCTTTCTCTCTTGTTACTTTTGCTGTCTTGTATACACCATGTTGTTTCTCCTCCATGATGTTTGTTTTTCATCCCTGTGATGGAGCCACCTGATTATGGACTGAAATCTCTACAAACTGTAAGACAGATAAAACTCTTCTCTTCTAACTTTGGGTGTTGAGTATTTCTCAGCAACAATAGAAAAGAAACTAACACACAATGGAAAAGGGGAAATAGTACATATTCACAATTAAAACACAAAATAGAAGGTAATCTGTGGTCTTAATGTGTATGTTTAAAAGGCTAAAAGTAATGAACTAAATAGTTATTCAAGAAGAAGCAAAAGGACAGCAGATCAAATCCAATACATAAAAAAGAAAGTGATAAAAATTTTAAAAATGAAATATAAATAAACATAACTAAAAATATTGACAAAGTCAAAAGTCAGTTCTTGCAAGAAGCTAAGAGAATTAATAAACACCCTCAAAACTGATTAGCAAATGAAGAGAGAGAAAAGCTCAAACCATGAAAGATGCCAAGTGGGTCTCTGATAAATGGTCTGTGGTAAGTGTATTATTTACCTTTCTATCATGAGGAAAGAATATTTGACATCCACAACTTAAAGGATGAAAGATTGAGTTCATGATTTGAGGGGATCCAATACATAGCAGACTGTCTCCAAGACACAAATGATATGGAGATAGTGAGGAGAGATACCTGCTCACCTCATGACGTCAGACATGAGTGGAACCAGAGAGAGAAGGGAGAAGCAAGGGAAAAGAATACACCATTTGAGTATAAATGATTCAATTGCATCATTCTTTATGGCAGAGTAGTACTCCAAATGGGCATACCTTCAGTACATACTCATAAGTGAAATAAATCTATAACAGATATGTAAATATTATATCTTTTCTCTGGTATGAGAAACTGAAGTTGTAAATATGTTCTAGAATGCATGATAGATATTGTGAAATAGTAAATATTCAAAGGGAAATGAGGTTTAGGGGTAAATAATAAGGAAAGAAAAAAATTGATGGTAAAAAAAAGGAAGCAAAGCTTGTGTATATGGGGCAGGGGGTGGTAGTGTGGGTAGGGGAAGGAGAAAAATGAGAATTAAGTTGTGTCCTATACTGCTACAAGTTCTCAATGTGGAGTGTAGTTGTGATATATAATATATATATAATGTACCAATAAATTGTACCAATTAAAAAAAGAAGAATGCACCTTTCCAGGTCATACCCCAGTAACCACCTCCAGCCAGACCCCAATTCCTAAGAACATGGTCAGGTATGGACTCATCCAAAGATGGGTCCACTGATGAGTGTATTGCCCTGTGACCTGCCACATGTATAGGACTTTTGGGGAACAAAAATCACATCATTCAATACCACTTACAGTTCCAGGAGTTGGACTCATGATTTACATGCCTTATCTCAACCCTTCAGCGATTTTTGTATTATACATTATTATTACTCTTCAGTACATGAGGAATCTTAGCATAGCAAAATTACATAACTTTCTTTCAGCCACAGAGTTGCCAGGGGTCACAGCCAAGACTCAAACCATACATTCAGGCTCTAGAGTCGCTGCTCTTCAACAACACGGTCCCACTCAGCCATATTTCCAAGGTCCTGACCACTGTGTATTGGCCATCACTCTGAGGTCAGGAATCACAGATTCCTCCTACAAGAGTGAAGAGGTGAGGAGGAGAGACAGCCTGCTGGAACACAGCAGTATGCAGAGTGTGGTGACACAAAAGGACCTCAGATCTCTGTCAGGGGACCCAGAAGACATTCAGGGAAATGGTTAGACACCGAATCTTCAACTTGGAAGAGAAATCTGTGCCTAAATGGGGGCAGATACAAATAGGAGGAAGAGCTTTTGGGGGAAATTCATGCAGAGGATGGCAAGGGGCTGAAGCTCTGCAGGAAGCGGGCAGCTGGTCCAGCAAAGCAAGGGGCTATATGCAAGGCTCTGCCCAGCCTGCAGGCTTTTGGCTGGGTGGGATGCTCGAACAACACCCCACTGGAGAGACAAAGACACAGGGAAGAGTAAGAAGTCAAGCAGAGAGCACATGGGTCATTTCCCAAGTGAAGCATGGTCCAATCTCCTGGCCAGCAAGTGGCAGTGGATGTGGGGGGAGGTTAACAAATTTTGAAATCAGAGGCTGAAGGAAAAGACTCACTCAGACATGGCAGCTGGCTATGGGGAGTCAGGACAGGGTGTGGAGACACATGAGAGAAGAACATTCTGTCTTGGGTGCCTAAGTAGCTAGCACTGATACTCATTAAGTGAGGGAGACACAGGGAAACATGGCAGGGAGAGGGAGGGGTGACCAGGCTGAACTCTAGGGATGGAGGTGTTGATCACAAATTTAGCAAGAAGCCTAAAAATGTGGATTTTAAAACCGGAGGCTTGTCAGAACCAATACCCAGAAGTAAAGGACATGTAGGCTGCCCTGTCTCTTCTCTTGTACTATTATAAGAAGGTGTGCAAAGTCTCCAGCGGTCTTACAGCATACAGCTGGTAATGTTATATATGTGCCCTTTTATAGTCTGTTACCCACTGTCATATATGAGGCTCTCAAGTCTAGGTGGTCTTTACAAATCTGCTAAGCCTATTTCATTCTCCTTCTGTCTCCCTACCTCCCTGATTCCCCAGTGACCTTTTATTCCCAAAGCGTCCTGGGAGTACATTTACAATCTACATGTTGTATGCACTTTGTTAATTACTTCTAAATTTTGGCATATGGACATAGAGGTAACTCATGAGTGGAAAGTCTTCAGAATAAACATTAACAAAACTTTTCATTTTATTTACTGTGTTAAGGGTCATTACAGATTCAAGGAGGACACCCCAGGAAGGTGCCACATCCAAAGGGCCCCAGATAATAGAAAGAAAGAGACCTGAAATAAACATTGCCCTGTCATCAGGCAAAAAATTAAACAAATAGCATTAGTAACAACGAAAGAGTAGAAATGAGAAAATATACCAAAAAAAAAAAAAAAAACAGACACAAAGATCACCACCACAGGAAAATTCAGAGAAAAGGGAAATAGGGCAAACGGAAACTCAAACACCAGGACTCTTGGAGGTGATAACTAAAGCGGATCTAGTAAAATGGAAATCAGAACTCATCTCTGAGATCAAAACGGATACTGACCACAGTGAAAGACATCATTAAAGAAGAGATCAGCAAGATGATAGAATCCAAGATAGCAGAAGCAATGGAACCTTTTAAACAGCTTCAAGCAGAGCTCCAGGTGATGATGAAGGAGAATGAAAGCTTGAGAAGTAGGATGAATGAAGCAGAGAACCGAAGCTCAGACCTAGAGGACAGCATAGCAGCCAATGCGCAGGAAAGGTATAATCTATGGAAAAGAGCAAGGGACCATGAGAAATCAATTCAACAGCTTCTAGATGACTCAAAGAAAAACAATAACACTGATTGGAGTCACTGAGGAAGCAGGAGACAGTGTAAAAGACATAAAAAAGCTATTGTCAGAGATAACAGAAAACTTCACAGGAAAAGAAATGGACATACAGATAAATGAGGCCTGTCAGACTCCAAAA
>PVIC010050786.1:0-12628 GCA_004025085.1 Thryonomys swinderianus
TTTTTTTTTTAATTGAACCAAGTAACCTTGCTTATAAACATGTAAGTTTAAATTTTCAACGTCATGGTTCTTTTAACAACCTAAATGATATTCCTATTCAGGGACACTAAAATGTTGTTTAGCATAATTTAATGCTCAAGTGTACTTTTCCATACAGCACTTCTTTAATAAAATTAAAGCAACTGTTATATGAATTATTGTTACTTCCAAGCATCATGAGCAGAATCATATTCAGAGTTCAGATTTTGAAGCTTTATTGAAAATAGCTATCTTATATTTCATATTAGTTCTTAGACTTCATCTACTATATCTCTCCTGAGCATACTTCTCTTTCCACTTCTAATTCATAGTGCTTTCTAAATGAAAGACACCTTATTCTACTTCCACCCAGATGCTTTTACCTTGGAACAATAGAGATGTTGAAATTTCTCAGCCATTCTTCTATGTCTGCTTTCACATGTTAAGAAAGGGAGAGTTTAATTTTAATAGGCATTTGCATTAGTCAGTAGCAATCATTAATGTCCTATTTATTTTATCATCCTTTTCTTGCCTCTTTCTGAATTTCTATGGAGAAACATTCTCAAAGGAAAAAATAGATGGAAGGTTAACTACAGTGGTGACATTTAATATCTCGAACACTATGACTATTTTCTAACCAGAAATTTTCTTTCCACCTGGATGCTTCTTGAATTTTCTGTCACATCTTATTTTCATTTCTTTGTTTCTTTCATTTTCTCAAGTTCTGCCCTTTGCTTTTTTTTTTTTTTTTTTTTTTTGAGACAGGGTTTTGCTTTGTAGTTCAGACTGGCCCTGCACTCACTATATAGCCCAAACCAGCCTCGAACTCACAGCAGTCCCCCTGCCTCTGCCTCCACATTTAGGGTTTACAGGCATGAGCCTTTATACCCACCATTGTAATGTGTGGTACTGATTGCTGGGATTACAGCTGTGAGCCACCACACCTGATATTGTGGTATGTGGTTCTGGGGATTGAACTCGGGGCCTTGTACTTGAAAGGCAGACACCAGAACCACTGAGCTAAACCCCTGGCCTGCCTTTACTTTTAAGTATAAAATAACTCTTGCTGTCCCTATTTCATCCAGATTAGTACATTTGATAAGGTATTGCAAATAAACTTTACATATTCACCTTTTTTCACAGGACAAAGACTATCAAACATAACCTGTTAGTATAAACCTGTTAGTATGAGTTTGTCTCAAATTTCCACAGAATAGAGTACCTATAGATGACCTTTAGACATTATCTATTCATATAATTTTTTTTTTTGAGACTGGGTCTCGTTTTGTAGTTCAGGATGGTCCTGAGTTCACTATGTAGCCCAGGCAAGCCTCAAACTTAGCAATCCTCCTGTCTCTGCCTCCCAAGTGCTGGGATTACAGGCGTGAGCTACCATGCCGGCACTGTGGCATGTGGTATTGATTGCTGGTGGGTGTGAGTCATCACACCCAGCATTGTATGTGGTTACAGGGGATCGAACTCAGGACCTTGTCCTTGAGAGGCAAGCACCAGAACCACTGAGATAAATCTCTGGCTCTAGGGTTCTTTCTTATAAAGTAGGAATAAGATTAATATTGAATCAATATAACATTGTGAAAAAATTAATAATTTTACCTTTAGTCTTCTAAGTTTCAATTGACTGTCCTCCTTAAAGATGGAATTCATGAATTATTTTCCACTCTTATATGGCATTAGAAATTAAACAAAGTCAGAGCTTCCAAAAATCAATTTAATAGGCATACATTATGTTTCCAAATAAAAATAAGTAAATCATTAATTTTAGGACAAATGAATACTTACATGTAATTTGTTTTCTCCTTGTATATAACTGTAACTATTAAGAAAAAAGTTAAATTATATTCTATCATATTTCATATATCTGCTTATGATCAGTTTGAAAATTTTAGTCAAGTCATTAGGTGATCTTTACTTATGTAATTATTTTATCTGGTAAAGGCTCTCTCAGTAGCGAATTTTCCCAGTAACCATTTGACCTTTTCTTTCTTTTATCTTTCTGGGAAACATGAGGATAGGCCATAACTTGAATCATTATAAAGTAAGATAAACTGTGTTATTTGTCCTGATTAGTGTTGACATTTTTTGGTGAATTTTAAGTAGATTTTATTAGACTATGTGCTGTTTTTCTTGTAGTGCTCATTTATATTTTAAAAGATTTTCTGGAATGACTTGGAGGTAATAATGTGAAGAGATACTAGGTTATGAAGTGCTATTTTGGGAAAATACAATTTTACCTACTAAAGAGTTGAAGATTCATATCAATTTTTGCCAATACATCTTTCTACCTTTTAACTAGTAATGCTCCAAAAAAATGCACAGCATTAAAAAAGGTAAGGGAGGGCCGGAGGGTTAGCTCAGTGGCTCCGGCGCCTACTTTGCAAGCGCAAGGACCTGAGTTCGATCCCCGGTAACCACATATAATGCTGGGCGTGGAGACACGCCCACCAACAATCAACACCACATACCACAATGCCAGACGTGGTGGCTCACGCCTGTAATCCCGGCACTCGGGAGGCTGAGACAGGAGGATTGTTGAGTTCGCGGCGGCTTGTCTGGGCACCATAGTAAGCTCAGGGCCAGCCTGAACTACAAAGCGAGACCCTGTCTCAAAAAAAAAAAAAAAAAAAGGTAAGGGAATCCTAAATATAAAAGACAGGAACATATAGAGTTAACTTGAACTATATTTATTTTGTCTTTTTTTTTTTTTGTCTCTGAGGCTTCTGAATTAATACTTCATTTCAGTTGGAACTCTTTTTATATCACTTTCTGAGGGAAATTACTCAGTTTTCTAGATATATCCTTTTGAACTTTAAGAATTATACAGATTTGCCTTCTTTGCAATATGTGAGTAAGCTGTATTTTTTTCTTTCAACTAGTCTTTTAACTCTCACAGACTGACATTTGTAAACAAATAACAGTAGTGAATGTTTCCCCTTTTAGACTGAGAACACAAGTACTACTGTACAATCAAAGTGAAAAAACAAACCATCTTGGTAGTACCTGCAAATCTACAAATGTATAAAATTTCTAACTACCTTTGAACAGCTCTAATCTATAAATAAAAATGCAAGTAGGCATGAACATATGTTCCGTGTTTATACATGATAATACTGTTTAGATTGATAAAAACATATAAGCCAACAAAATATACAGAAAGAGAAGACAGGGTAAATTTAGGAATCTGTATGTTGGCTAGTATGTAACTACCAAAAATAAAGTAATGAGGCAAGAACACACCTCTGTAATCCCAGTGCTCAGGAAGAAGAAATAATAGGAAAGCCAAAGATTTGATGCCAGTCTGTGCTGTGCAGTGAGTTAAAGTCCAACCTGAATTACATAGCAAGACCCTTTTGCAGAAAAAATTTTAAAAAATATAGTAGTCAACTTTGGTATGGTGGCAAAAATCTGTAGTTCCATCTATTTGGTAAATCAAGATAGAAGAATTGTTAGAATATGGGAATTAAAGACCAGCATTAGAAACCCAATAAAATCTTGAAAAACAAAGCAAAGCTAAGAAAATGGAATGTCAGAAAGTATCACCACAAACATTTATTTGGAGGAATATATAAATGATATTAAAAAATAAAGCAATGCAAGAATACCAACACCAACAAAGAACTCCACTTCTATAATGTGAATATGTTTGTAGTGATAGGTGGAAGGGAAGTTTGACACAAGATATCTGACGTGACACTGGGGAATGGGAAAGGAAAGGGTGAGGGAAATTGTTAAAGTTTGTTTAATAGGTTTTAACATTGTTATGCCAGTTATGATATGCACGAATTATTCCAAAAATGAAAAAAATCACCAATAAACTGACATGCATATACATGTATGTGCACATGCATGCATGCGTGTGCATGCACACATGCATGCATGCACAGACACATGCATACACACAGCTAAGTGGATTTAATTAGTTGTATTAATGTGTTATAAGTTAAGCACTAAAGATATCTAAGTAGAGCAATTTATTGCATAAAGGAACAAAAAACATGAAGTCACTCACTTCTTCAGGTAAATCATGATATTCCAGTGTTTACAGAAAGCTATAGTACTTTGTGTATCCCCCAGAGTCTGAGTCTTGACAAAAGATTAGAGGTTAAAAATAATATAGTGTAATATAATAATATATATATGTAATGTTTGTATATCTGTGTGGAGGACAGGAGAGAATGTAAAAACCACAGAAGAAGACAGTAGGTCCTCTGGCCCATTAGTCTGTCATTGCTGGTATGCTGGGACAAAATTGAGTCGGTTGCCTTGGTTGTGTAGTCCTCTAGTCCTGTTTGGCAGATATGGGGCACAGATTATTTCATCACCATACAATTGATTTTTTAAAAAAGTTATGTGTAGAACACAAGTAGATAACTTGAAATCAAAGCAGTCTTTTTATAATAATTGGGCCATATAATTCTCATTTTTGAAATATGATTTGACTAATAATTCTTCGCAAAGAACAAAATTTTCCAATCTTAGAAAAACACAATTTTGGAAAGCATTCTGTGTTTTAAAGGTATCTGTTTTAAAAATTTGTAAGAATTTTTATGTTATTTTGAATGGAAAAAATCAGTTTAGTCTAAATGAAATGTGAATTTTAGAATATTTTTTAGCAAAAACTTAACTAGAAATCAATGAAAATATGCAACATACTGAGATGAATGCTGGAAATCTAATATATTGATGAAATCTTATTAATTTGGTCTGATTCCAGGAGCTTTTTACAATCTGTCTTCCAATTAAGGACTCTATGGCACAAAAGCAACTGTTATTAGCAGATTAACACAAGAACCACAGTTCATCTAGAACTAGGAGTACTTAGATGCTTCTTAAATAATTAAGAAGAAAATATGGATAAATAACAACATGAAATGATTGTTTTGGCATGTTTGAAAACCAATCTGACAAATTTTGGAATAAAAGCACATTTCCTTTTGATAAATAATGAAATGATGTAGAAAACAATAACAAGAAACATATTCCTTGATAACTCATTTATGGTTAATTTCAATGTCCCCTTTGCTTCTGAGGTATAAATAGGTCAGTGAGTCCTGGGTGCTTTTTAATGCCATGTATATTGTTGAAAATCTTTGTAATTTTAGAAGTGGACATCAAAGCTAGAAAACAAAACTATGTTCTTTTTGGACAAATGACTCAATAATACACCTTAATGTGATTCAGAGCTATTACAGGATATTGGAAGGCAGTATAAAATTTCATTCTTTATCTTATTATAATAAAATTAACCAACTTATTTCTCTTTACTAAAATGATAAAATATGTAAAGAGTTTGATGCATTTTTTAGTAAGTGTGATACTAACTAAAGAAATAATAATATGAACTGGTGCATAGATAGATGTATTTCTTTCAAAGGGAATCTGAGGACTAGAAACCAGTCTATACTGTGGTTGACTGAACCACTGATATATTTTCGCGAGAGCGAATGCTTCAGAAAGAGCATCCTCTCAATTACCTTTCAGTGATCTTAATGTGATAATTAAAATTGTAAGTTCATAAGTTTGCATTACCAAGCAAGAGAAATGTACTGGAAATCATCTTCTAACTCACAGTCCATTTATTCTTGCCCTTGTGGGGAAGGGGAGGATTCTGTGTATTTACAACCTTGTATAAATAATACTTTTATGGTTCATGATAAAAGTTGACTCATTTAGTTGATAGTATGTCAACCTAACCACAGATAAATCAACTGCTAGCCAAAACTCTGATGAGGGAAGAGTAATGGAAATGAAGCTTGAGCGGTGAGGAGGGGGCTATAGATATTATAAGTCATACAACATTAGTCATTTACATGTGATTAGAACTAGTGATGATCTTAAAATAAGGAAAAACAAATTAGCCATCTCCTCATTCTGAAAGAAGACTCTTTTGATGAAATACTCCCTGGAGCTATAATGGTGCTAGATGGTAGATTAGAGATATTTTATATCTACTAGATGACAGCAATCACCTTACTGCTCAGTAAAAACTACTTCTTAAAATTTCCAACAAGAGTAGTCCTGAAAAATATTGCACCATATATTTTCCTCCAAAACTCAGGTCATCTCTCTTCCATGATATATGTTGCAAAGAAGTTTTTAAAACTTCCTCATTGCCACTTGTGTCCCTATATTTATATAAAATTTTAGAAAAGTAAAACAAAGTAGAAAAATTGTCTAAACATTGCTTCTAACTTTGCTACATCTCTCTGTAATCTAGAAGAAACTTTTTAGAATTGAACTATTCAAGACCTTAAAATTTTAGAGACAATATCTCAGATACTAATATATTGTCAATAGGTATCAAATATATATATGTATATATATATATATATATTTTTTTTTTTTTTTGAGACAGGGTCTCACTTTGCAGTTGAGGCTGGCCCTGAGCTCACTGTGTAGCCCAAGCAAGCCTGGAACTCAGCAATCCTCCTGCCTCTGCCTCCTGAGTGCTGGGATTACAGGCGTGAGCCACCACACCCGGCACTGTGGTATGTGGTATTGATGGCTGGTGGGCGTGAGTCACCACGCCCAGCATTGTATGTGGTTACTGGGATCAAACTCAGGGCCCTGTGCTTGCGAGGCAGGCACCAGAACCACTGAGCTAACCCTCCGGCCCTATCAAATATATTTTATGTGAAGAGACCAAAAATTATCTATGTCTGTTGGTCTGTATAGACTTTTCGCCTTTTTTTTTAATCTAAAATCACTGCAGTTCTTTTTTTTAATTAAATTCTTTATTGGTACAATTTATATACACCTCACAATCACGTATAACATTGGGGAATTTGTACCAGTATATGACACAAGTCAATTCTCATTTTTACCCATATCCCTACCCACCCACACCTCCCCACCCCCTTTATACATACTCTCTTATTTTCTTTCTGTTATATTTATTCCTTCCCCTCATTACATTCCCACACCAAATTTCCTATGGAAATTTCCCACTCTATAAAAGCTGTCATACTTTCTAGAGCTCATTTGCATCTACAGGTGTTCATGTCAAAGAGAAGATCTGGAATTTGCCTGTGATCTATTGATTTCACTTATTAGTATATCCTCCAGGTGTCTCCATTTGCACCTAAATGGCTCAATCTTATCAGTGATTTTGTGTCATTGTGACACAGGAGAGTTAAGGCTTAACTCTCCACCTGAAACACAAGTTCGTGTTCTCTAAAAATCGAAGAATGAATTTTAGGAATGACGGAGGTTTGAGTAGGAAAATTTTATTGAGAGAGAAAGCTTCTGCCTTAAGAGAGACAGAAGGGATGGGCCGGAGGGTTAGCTCAGTGGTTCCGGTGCCTGCCTCGCAAGCGCAAGGTCCTGAGTTCGATCCCTGGTAACCACATACAGTGCCGGGCGTGGTGACTCATGCCTGTAATCCCAGCACTCAGGAGGCAGAGACAGGAGGACTGCTGAATTCAAGGCTTGCCTGGACTCCATAGTGAGCTCAGAGCCAGCCTGAACTACAAAGCGAGACCACCCTGTCTCAAAAAAAAAAAGAGAGAGAGACAGAAGGGGGGACCCAGAAAGTGAGTAACCCCAGGATTGCTTTTTTCAGGGGAATTTTATGGACCAAAATCACGAGGTGGGGTGGGTTCACAAGTAGGGGCCACCAATGAGATTTTAAAAAGGTAGATAGGGTATAACAGTCGAACGGGAATTTTGACTTTGACTCTTTTCCGGGGAGGTGGGTTAAAGTGTCAGCCCTCCACCCAAGGAGGTTGGCACCTTCTTTAGAATATCTGATGGTTGTGCTCACTTTGGCAGCACATATACTAGAATATCTGATGGCTACCTATTTGGAATTTTAATGAGCTATTTATCTTATATGGGTGGGGTAGCTTTTATCTGGCAGCAGTAACCTCCAAGTTGGTTTGTTTTTTTCAAGGGCCAGTTGTATCTATCTGCCTACATATGTCTAGCTGGCTTTTCTACCAATAATAATTGCAAATACATTAAGAAAAATGATTGAAAAACCTTAAACTTCTTATCTTACCCTCTTTGAGCAAAATGAAACATTGAAGTAAAGTGACTGACATTTGTATAATTACCTAGTTGCTAAGTTAAATTCCTATCATATGTTGACTAACCTCGCGTTTTCTACTGAAGCAGTTTTCTAATTCTCTTTTTCCGTTAACCCCTGTAGTAACTAATAAATCATTGTGTACCATAAGAAAATATAAACTAAAACAAAGACATATACATTAATAAATAATGTACCAAAACCAGAAAGAATTGAATGAGATTGTGCCATGGTTAGTTGTTGAAAGTGTTACTTCTACACAAATTTTAAACTGTGCAACAGTCAGGGCATCACTAGACCTAATATTAGAGATAACAATAATGTCTGTGAAAGTAACATGGACTGATGTGTCTGTTCCAAACACTCAGCAAATTTGTAGGGAAAGGAATGAGAACTTCTATTATTTAACCCACTTCTGAGCTTCCATTAATGTTGAGCTTGCCACTAATTTCTTTAGAACCTCAGGCAAAATGCTTAGTACTTCCTTAAAAATTTTCAATGTTAGAAATATTTACTGTTAGTCTTTGGCAAGATTAACCTTTATTTTTATATGTTTTATTTTCCCCCATTTTCCTCTGAAAAGATGTCTTTTCTCTAGAAAAGTCAGTGGAAATGTGAAATATTTTTCCATTTCTTACAATGGTGGAGACTTCTCCTGTGTTAGAAAAATGGTGTACCCCAGTCTGATGTATGAATGCCTGAGGATGCTCCTTTTAATATAGCTGACTTATACCATCCCTGCCCCACATAGTGCAGTTATGGCATTTGAGACATTCCCTGTCTGCAACTTCGTGTTTTGTATTGCAATATCTCAGCTCTCGATACCAAATTGAAAATAAATAGTTTTAATAAACATGACTGAACATCCTAGAGTAGAAATAAAATCTTCAAAGATTTTACAGTTGTGCAGCTTCATTCATATCTGGAATCTGACATAAGAAAGAAGAGGACTTGCTAAGTTTAGAGGCAAGAAAAGAAAGCATCGTTTTTGAAAGTGTACTTAGTGGAATGCACTAGGCTGAAAAGAGTAAATAAGTGAGTCTGTGCTTGACAAACTTAGTTTAAACTGTCACCAAAGATAGTCACTCAACTGGAAAGAACTGCCAGGTATATCCTGAAAAAGTTGCAACCCACCTGAGGTGTAGGGAGGGAAGAGAGAGACTAGGACTTAGCCAGGCTCAGTTTGCTATCAGTGTACAGTATTTCTCCCTCCACCAGAAAAGCTGCAGCATGCATGCACATGTTACTCCTTTCTCTACTCATTTTTCTTCCTCCCCTATAAAAGCATAGCTAGATTTGTGATTTAAAAACTAAAAGAATTACTCAGGGGCCGTAGGGTTAGCTCAGTGGTTCCAGCGCCTGCCTCGCAAGCGCAAGGTCCTGAGTTCCATCTCCGGTAACCACATATAATGCTGGGTGTAGACACGCCCACCAACAATCAACACCGCATGCCACAATGCCGGATGTGGTGGCTCACGCCTGTCATCCCAGCACTCGGGAGGCAGAGACAAGAGGATTGCTGAGTTCGCGGCGGCTTGCCTGGGCACCATAGTGAGCTCAGGGCCAGCCTGAACTACAAAGCGAGACCCTGTCTCAAAAAGCAAAAAAAAAAACACAAAAAAAAGAATTACTCAGACTAACCTCTCTCCCATATGGTAGCCATTGTCATGGTGGTCATTGTCTATTTATAGTCATATAACTAGTAGAGCTAATGTCAGCATTTTCTTTACTCTCCTTTTTCTTCATTTTCATTCTCAGCTCCAGTTGAATGGTTGTTCAAAGAGGAAAAAAAAACCTACTTGTCCTCTATATCTCATAGAAAGAGACAGATCATTAGCCATTAGTTGGAACTGTATCCTCCCTTGAACTCTTCAAAATTTAATTGATTATTATGATTTTCAATATTGTTGAGACATCATATTATTTTGCTTATAATTAATAGTATAAAAATATGCCAAGAAGGAATTGAATATGTGTCCTGTGACCTGGGGAATTTTTTTTTTTTACAGAAAACAGTTGTCCTCAGGGCTAAATCAAGGTGCTATTTGATTTGAGCAGATTCCTTTATTGACAGTCCCAGGAGACTGGCCCTAGACTGAACCAGCTGTAGCTATTATTTCTATTTAAGATATACTGAGTTACATTGGCAAGCCAAGGTTGCCTGTGCCAAGGCTGCCACTAAATGCAGCACCTGATATTTCAGAAACAGAAGAATTCTATTTCCTATGGGTCAATCTAACACCACTAATCAGCTTGAAATGCTCTAGAGGAAAAACACATTTTCAACTCTATATGGCCATTATTTGGCAGACAATAAGCATTCATGTACACTAGTATTGCCTATATCATTTGACTTTTCCAGCAACTCAAATTAAAAAGGGCTGTCGTGATCCAGAAGAATATTAATATGTAGTTATTAAATAGTTATAAATTAGTTGCTGAGAGAAAATTGCTTTTACTGCTATTGAGTTAGAGAAGGTCCTATGGGGTTAGTTTTGGCCAGAGATTAGTCCTGGCCAGAGATTAATTTTTATTGACATTTATATCATACCTCTGAGCTTTAGGAAAATAAAAACTATAATCAAATCAGGTCAGGCGAGTACAGTTGAGGTGATATTGTCGAAAACTGCATGAGAACACCTAAACCTAAATTAAACACAAGCAAAACTGAATTGTAACCCCACCTGTGAATCATGCTGAGGGAAAAAAAATACAGAGGGCTTATTTAGAAAATCTTGGCAACAGACAAGTGCAGGGAGGGGGTTAAAAATTGCTAATTTATATCGCTGAGGAGCTCATCAAGACTAGTAGACACAGGAAGGATTTCAGACTGTCTCATAAAGTGGCTTACAATCAATTGCGGAGCTAGACATATTAGTCTAGAATCAAAGTGTTATTGCTTTTAGTCGCTGAACATAACTGAGCACAGCATGCTATAGAAAGATTGCAGGCCGCCAAAGCTGCTTGGCTTCAGCAGAATTTTTTTTAGCTTTTGCAAATGACAAAAGCATATGCAGAGCTGTAGCCTTACTTTGAAGCATGTTCCTGTTAGCTGATCACCTTAAATTACAACTTCAAACTTTGTTGCTGAGATAGTTTACTTTCTTCCTGATCCTGAAAGTCTCCTTTATTACTTTAAATGATATAGTTCTCACCAACTATCAGACTGATACTGGAGTTCTAGCATTAGTAGTCATTTTTCTGGTGGAGAAAAAAAAAACATACATATTGTCACTTTTGAAAAAAGAATTTTCATTAAAACTCTAGCATCTGTGACTCTCCAAAGTGAAATAAAGTATAATGCTTGCTAAAGCATAAAAGTACCTGTTCTCCAAATTACAGGACTAAAGCACTACAATTTTGCTGCTGAGGCTGTTGAACATTTTAAGGAGTGCGTCTAATCCCCTTTATAGCTCTGTGCTGAATGCAGAAACGCTGTTCTCCAGTGAAAGCGTGCTCTAAGAAGTGTTAAAAAGTGCTAGTTGGCTTTTGCAAGGTTAGGGAGAGCTATATGAGCTTCATCTTTTTTTATTCTGTGTTCTACTTTGAGACATAGGTGCTTTTCTAGCAGTGGTTGAAGGTGTCTGTACATGATTCTAACTGAAATCTTCGTTGCTGAAGGCACACTGCTGAGGTCTATCTGAATTCCAGTTCCTTGACTTTGACTATCAAATAGCTCGTGGCTAGCCCTGTTATCTCACACAAAAAAGGTAAACTTGCTACATTCTTGGTAGCTACTTGAATAACCACAGCTTTTCCAGCAGAATCTGTTCTTTCTATTCTTACAACTCTGAGGCTGTTTTTGTAAAAATGAAAAAACCTTGGAAATTGCTAACTTTGTTGCACACTAAGAGTCAGAGAAGAACAATACCTGTGAAATAACCTGCTTGCCCATTTTGGTTTCAAGGATAAGGAGGGAGTGATTCAAAACCAACTTGAGACATGCTGGTCTAGATTCACTGACCTTACTGAAGCATTTACTGGAAGATGCCTGATGCCCCTTCCCCTCAAAAGGAAACACAGAAAAACAAAATGCACCATCAAAATTAAAATGTATTGGCTGGTCATGGTGGCTCATGCCTATAATCCCAGCATGCAGGAGGCAGAGGCAAGAGGATTGCTGAGTTTGGGGCTTACCTGGGCTTCATAGTGAGTTCAGGGCCAGCTTGAACTACAAAGTGAGACCCTGCCTCAAAAAAAAAATTTTTGCTTTCGTTATTTTGTCAATATGCTTGTTGGTGCTCTCTCTGAAGGAAAAAAAAATACTATTTTCCATATACATGTGAGTCCATCTGTTAATCTGCATTTGTCCAGCTTTACTGTGATTTCAGAAAGCAAATACAATTCTCTGCCTGAGAGTAGTCCCTAGCTTTCTCTGTCCCAAATCTGAACCCTGACTCCTGCCAGCCTGGGTTTCTATCAATCTCTGCCTATAGCTGAAACCTAAAGCCAAAGCATAGAGGTTTCATTGAAGGGAAAAAATATATAAATACATACATGCATTCAGATAATAAGAAAGGAGAGGTTGCCAGAGAGAAGTCCTTTTTACTTTGTAACACACATGGA
>PVIC010050787.1:0-12702 GCA_004025085.1 Thryonomys swinderianus
GTTTTTTTAAATCTTCGTTTGTTTGTTTGTCTGGTTGGTTGGTTGGTTTTTGGTACTGGGAATCAAACTCAGGATCTTGTACTTATGAGGCAGGGCCAGGAAATACTGAGGTAAATCCCCAGCCCTTTCCATCCCCAACATTGTTGTCTTCTCTCCCCTTATTTTTGATGTTTAGATTTAATGTTAATTTGTTATGGTTGAAATATATAATCTATATAGTTTATTTTTGTGGCACATTTCATGACCATTTAACATACTCAATGATACTCTGTCATAAAAAAGGATCAACTTCAGCCATTTGTAGAAAAATGGATGCACCCTGAGACTATAATTTCTCATGAAAAAAATCAGACATACAAGCTTAAATATTGCAGGGTTTCTCTTATGTGAAAAACTCAAAATATAAATAAAGTGAAAAATAAAAAATGGACGGTAGGAACAAAATGGTGGTAGTGGGATGGAGGAGAAGAAAACTGTATCCAGGAGGGAAGACAAGGAAAGGAGATATAAAATGTATTAAAATGTTGCCTTAGTTATTTTTCTCTCATTTCTAGGACAGATACCTGATACCCAAAGTTAAAGCAGGAAAGGTTATTTGACTCACAATTTGTAGAGCCTTCTACCCATAATTGGCTGGCTCCAAGGCAGAGCAGCAGAGGGACAACAGTTCATGGTGACAGAAGGCAGCAAAAGCAACAAGAGACCTTAACAGCATCTGTATGCACTTTTTATCTTATTCAGACTACTTAGGGCAAGTACCACTCATGCCCTTAGTCATAGTACCCTGGAGCCTAACCCCATGAATCAGTCACACACTCTCGATTCAACCACCTCTAAAACAGCATGAGGCTTTGGGGAGCATCTAAACACAACCCATATCAGATGTGTTATGTACACATGTCTCACAATGAATGGAATCATAACCTTCTGCAAAGATGTACACAAGAAATACTCATAAGCATTTTTCCTCATAGTCAGTGAATTAAAAAATATATTCTGTATTTTTGTATACAAAGAACACAAGGACTCTTGCAATCTTAGTTGTACTAAGTCAGACTTAGTATTTTCTATATCTTTGCTTTGTACTGCTAAGCAGTAGAGTGTATTATGAACACAGACCCTGGAGTCATTCTGACTAAATTTAAACCTCAATTTTACTTGTTACTAGTTACTAGCTGTGAGATCTCTAGTAAGAACTAAAAACCTCTCTATAAAATAGGATTAATATTAGGGCTAATAATAGTATCCACTTCACAGAACTGGGGTGGAGGCAGCTGAGTTAATGAATGTAAAATGTCTAGTGCAGAATTTGGTAGGAAGAAAGGTTACATATATGTAAATTGTGTTTGTCTCTGGATATATTAGTGTTCAAATTAAACAGTTAAAATTTCCCAGGATGTTTGAAAAAACTTTCATCACAAATGTATTCAGTCAGTTAGGAAATATGGCCTGACTTCCGCTCTTTATGTGCTAGAGATTCAGGTGGGAAGAAGACAAACACACAGGCTTTGCTGAGGGGCCTTCCAAAGATTTGTCCCCATCTCCTTGGTGAGGCAGTCATGTATGTACATATGCATGTGCACGTGTGCATGTGTGTGTGTGTGTAGTAATCTGCTATCCCATACCATCATTCCATAACCTTGGTGAGTGTCTCAGCTGATTCTTTCATGATGCATCTTACATGCTGGACTTACATGATTAGCAACAACAATAATAATATTTAAAAATAATAACAAAAAAATTAATACTCACTCTTGTCAGCATTCTCCAGCCAAGAGCCCCAGGAACATAGAGGTTGTTGATCGAGATGTGGTACGATTTGCTGTGCTAAAGGAGGACACGCACTGGGAACTGCAGGGCCTCTCAGCAAGGAGGTGTTAGAAACGCGCAGTGGAATCCAAGCGTAGCAAGGAAGATTCCAGGGTGCACAGGTATTTGAATCAGGAGAGAATTCCACCCAATGGCATCATCACACCAAAAAGAAAATTATGAAGTGACCCTTGGTGCATGGTCTCCTTGGCAGTGTTTCATGTCAGTGGAAGTGTTTATTACCCACTCCTGAGAAGTTGCCTGCAGAGGGTGTATTTTTAGTCAGGCCTTGTGTGAGTGAGTACCCAGCTCCTTGGAGCTGTTAGCAAGGAGCTTCTGAGTCCTCTGGAGCCTGGGAGCCCAAGACAAGAAAGGAGGGGTGCTTTTCTGGGAGAGAGCACTGTCCTCAAGTAAAACAGATTAGCAGGACACAGGGCTGCAAGCCTCAGGCACTCACCTATACCATGTGTCATGCTCCAGACTATTACAAGTATTAAAATAACCTTTACTGGAATCCTTCACAATTGTGTTACAGATGTCATCTAGAAAACACAAACTAGGCATAGACTTCTTCAAGTCCTTCTAGTCCACATCTTTATTCACAGATTAGTTTCCTCTAAATATTTTTATTGCACATTTAAGTTAGCCCACCATTCTGCAAAGGCAAAAAATTCCATCTTAAATAGAATGGTTTTTTTTTCTTTTTTAAATTCTGGTATGAACACCTAACCAGAGATCTATCCTCAGAGCACATTTTTAAGTGAATAATTCAGTACTGATAACTACAGGCACACTAACTTAGCATGTCTCTAGAGAAGAGCTTATTTTCCACACAGCAAAGTCTGGAAGGGTTCATGATTCAGAATAGGTCAGAGGCTCAAGGCTTCCAGAACCAGCAAGCACACCCCTGGCCTTCCCACTGCATGTGCCCAAGACCACCAATAGCCCCACATAACATCTACACTCCAGAAGGGAAGGGAGAATGCGTTGAGCCATATATCCATCCAACTGCTCCTCATGCCCTCTCATTTGAAGAATCACCTGTAAGGAACATGGAAAGCAAGACTGTTATAATAGGGCTTTTCTTCATATTAGAGTTTTATATTTCTTCCTGAACTTCATTTCTCTCAACTATAAATGCCTTTTATTCTATATTCTAACAATACAATTAAGATGTAAGGCACTTACCAATTTCTATATACTCTGTTTATAATTCACTGACTAACTGCTGTCTTCACATTTCAATTGACTCAGTGACCTAGGCACACAAGCTTGTAAATTGCAAATAATTATTTTTCCTCTGTGTAATATGTGTATAGTCTTATTTATTTTTTATAATTGAATTCTTTATTGGTACAATTTATATACAACTCACAATCACATATAACATTGGAGAATTTGCACCAACATATGACACAAGTTAATTCTCATTTTTACCCATATCCCTACCCACCCCACCTCCCCACCCCTTATATACATGCTCTTTTATTTTCTTTCAGAATCATATTTATTCCTTCCCCTCATTACATTCCCACACCAAATTTCCTTTGGAAATTTCCCGTTCTACAAAAGCTGCCATACTTTCTAGAGCTCATTTGCATCTACAGGTGCTCAAATCAAAGAGAAGATCTGACATTTGCCTATCTGTGATCTATTTATCTCACTCATTAGCATGTCCTCCAGGTGTATCCATTTGCACATAAATGAATCAATCTTGCCATTCTTTATGGCAGAATAATACTCCATTCTATTTTTTAAAAACCACATTTAATTTCTTATCCAGTGGCATTGCTTAGCACTTTGGAAGAGATGTTTTTTAAAAGAAATGACAATGGAAGTCTCTTCTCCATTTCTGATTTTACCAAGAAAACGGATTTGACAAAATCTGATTTTGCCTTCATGGACAGAAGAACACCCCCATGATACCTCGGTGGTGATTGGGGTCCTCTGAGGTGCTCAGTAAGATTACTAAATGATGATGAGGCAGCCTTAGTTGTCAAGCCAGGTGCTCTCCATACAGGCAGAAAGGTCATATCACGAGCTAGATGCTAGTACCACACATGATCTTTCAGGGTCCTAAAGTAAAGGTTGATGTTTTACCAGTGTTTGCCTTTCTGATCACCATGATTGTTCTATGAGCCCCTCATTATTGGGAATGAACTTGAGCTCTATTCTGCCCAGCTCCGCATTTAGAAATGAGCAATAGGAGAATCACTACAGTACACAGCTCTCTGAGGAAAGAGACCTGCCTGGCACCTGCGCTGCCTGTGACATTAGCCTGCAAGAAGCAATGACATGGATACTAAAGGATACTGTGAGGACTCGTGGGTGCGTATGCCAACTATTAACACATTCTGTGAGCAAGGCTGAATTTCCAAAAGTAAACTGCTTGTTCATGCTTTAGACATGTCAAGTCAGGGTGGACAGAACATGAAATCTCTTTTTATTCATCCACCTGCCCAACCAGCTCCAAGACTATCTTCTGTGAATTATGACCAGAACTCCCAATGTGGGCACCAGGAGTGCCCTGGGTGAGTACATGCTGGATGGTCATGTGCTTGGTGCCAATGCCACTGCTCAGACGAACGACACAGGATGCCACCTCAGAGGATGCAAACCACATGCGCGGCCCACTCTCCGGAACACTGGAAAGGAAGGTTTGTACAATTTCTTCCCAAAAGGCAAAGTATCTAAAGGTGGCTCCCAGCCTTGTGCCTTTGACTCTTACAGCTGTCCAGCCAGTTTCCTCATGTCCAACTCCCCACCTGTTCGCTCTAGAAATAGGTTTTTGTAACTTGGGCCCCGAAGTCCCCAGAACCGGATATTCTGCTTCTCTTTGACTGCACTCTGTCTCACAGAGGCTCTGGGATCAACCCTGGACGTCTCAGTGTGGATGTGGGAATCTCGATGCCCAGTGTGCACGTGCTCTCATCCAACACATGTAAAAGTTAACTGATACAAAGGCCACGTAGTGCACTATTTACAAATAATAATAAAATATACAATAGTGTATTTATAAATTCCACCTAATCCATTAATTCTCACAGAATGGTTCCACTGATTTTTGGAGGAACTCTTGTATTCCTTCTGAAGCATTTCGGTTATGATTTGACAAATGGATCTGTGTCCCAAACCCAACAGAATCACACTCATCACATCAGACATGTGTCCTTGTGTTAAACTCTCCTTTTCATACAAATTGCATTCATTAAACTGAAACCTATTCTTCTGCCACATTAATTTTAATGCACTATTAATGTTTTTTCTATTACTTACTTTCTAAAGTATAGAAAAACAGGAAAGTAACAGGTCCAGCCCTGGTTGCTGCAGTCTGATTTAGGTTCTTCTGGTGGTGATCACTGTGAGCTATCAGTAGAGCATCACTGAAGGTAGAGTTGGGAAGAACTGCAAACTCTTACATGGTATTTGCACCATACAGGTACAATAGTCCTCAGCCTACATGTAATACTAAAATGGATTAAATAAAAGAAGGGTTGAATTTTGAGTATTAAATGCTTCTGTTTTTAGTAGTCTTTATTTAATTATAAGTTCCCATGATAATTTAAGATAATGGCTCGGTTTTGACAATAGGCTGGCCCAATTTCAAAAACCTTTGTGATCCATTCTCACAAGCAATTAGAAGTCAGTTCCAACACACTGCTGTCCAAAATCCCCAACATCATAGAAAGGCTGAGCTTGAGCTTGAAGAGCCTTAGCAATAACTCGGTGTGATTTACACTTCTTATGGATGGAGAAACTGTAGTCTCAGGCTTGGAGATGGTACCCAGAGTGTGCAACAATCAGAGAAAGCCTAGTGCTCTCCACAGCTCTTGATAGCAGGTCCAGTGTCCCCTGCTCTGGGCCTTCCTCCTTCTTGTGTGGCTTCCAGTAGGACCTGGGTACCTGGGGAATGCAGAACCTCAGGTCCCACCCAGACCTGCAAGGTCAGGAGGACAAAACTTCCGAGTGTTCCTTACATGCATCAAAGTTTGAACTTGAAAACAATAGTTCTGATGCAGGTTGACCCTTGGGATCATCTGTGGTGGAGCAGGCCTGACCAAAGGCCTTTGCTCTGAGCTACCTCGGCCCTTTAGAATTTTTTAAAATTGTTTTCATTTTGAGAAGGGATCTCACTAACCCTCTAAGTTGCCCAGTTGGGCTCAAATGTGTCCTCCTAAAGTGCTGGGATTATGGCAACCAATCCCAGCTACCAATATAAAATTCCCCTTACTGGTCCCACCCACTGAAATTGCCAAGCCCAGGGACAGGTGTTTTCAAAGGTCCCCAGATGATTTTTCTGTGGAGTCTGGATTATGTTTTCTCTATGACTCCCAAGCTGCTGATGCTGACTTAAAAAAAAAAAAAGATAAGATGACCATACCTGAAGTTTTCCAGTGACTGTGGTCTGGGTGGCCCTCTGTGGGAAAGCTGCCTGGTCCAGAATCCCAAGGCCTAGACATCCCTATAATTCCCAGAAGCCCCCATTTCCTCCTGAGGAGCAGGGACAGGACTCTTCAACACTTCATCACTACCCTGTGCCCCTAGAAATCTAACAAGGGAGAGGCCACAGAGGCAGTGAGCTGACAGCAGTCTTGTTCTACCAAATTTATGCCGCCATCTCTGCATTGGCCTCTCTTCACTCTAAAGAGACCCCATTGTGTGTGTCATTTCCATGCACATATGACACTATTTCAATTGCTGTCTTCCCATTCTATTCTTAAGACTCATAAGGAGATGGGTTTGTCTTTTAGATTTAAAGAACTTTATAAAAATACTCAGCAAGTATTTCAGCAAAAACAAATGTCCCTAAATAGCTGCCCCATCCAATAGAAGTCATGATCACCCGTGTTCCTCCCCAGTGCCAAAAATAGTCTGGGCTCTCGACTCCCTCCATGGAGTATGCTTGTTTAGCTAACCTAGTTAGAAGCTGTGAGCTTATGCTTTCGGGTCCTGTGAGAGCCTTACATTTTTAAAATAATCTTTTCTAAAAACCTTCTCTTTTCCCAAAGAAGGCTCAGGATATGCAAATCTCCAGGTGCTGGGAACCAAGCGCTGGCCTGCTGTGAGATACAGCCTTGTGTGCAGCACTTTGGGAGGGCACCTGAAAGACATGGGCCAGGGCAGGGTCTGCGCAGAGGGTCTGGGGATGCCATCCTGATGAGTCTACTCAGCTGCGGTCTTCTGTGGCTGGTGTCAACAGGATGGTGCCACTGCACCAGTGTTCTATAAGGAAGGACAAGGATTTGTCACCTTCCTAAACTTTCTGCCACTCCCTTTAGAACAACAGGTGTGGAAGGCAAGTCTTGTATTTTAGTCCGATTCTTGCCAAGACCTCGCAAGTTCATCATCAGCATGTTGAGAAGCAGCCATGCACAGCTTACTGTAATTTGCAAGGACCCCACCATTTAACTACTGAAGAGCCTAGTGCTGAGAACCCCCACATTTCAGAGCAAACCAGAAAGCTGGTCACCATGGTAAGAACAAAAAGTTCCTTGTCTTAAGACCTGGAAGGGCTGCTCCCCTGAGCTACCGTGATGGAATTTTATCACATGTCAAATGAAAAACAGAACAGAGTTCATACATATGAGTCAAATGGGCACAGTTATTTGCCAGCCCCAGTGGGATGGATGATGGACAGAGGAGGGAGACCCACATGCTGGTTCAGTCCACACCAGATCTGCAACAGGGACATCCAACCAAGGTAATCACCTGCTGATCTCTGGGAGCTGATGCTGGGGCAAAAAACAGCAGGTGAGACTGGCATAGAGGAGTAGGAGAGAGGCCCACACTTGGGCACCACTGCTAGATGCAGCCTTGTGAATTTGCTTTCTTGTCTAGGCTGGTTGTGCATGGGCACAGCTGGCCAGGCTGCCACTTGCAGCACAGGGGCTCTCTGAAGAGCTAAGGGGAAAGGAAACTGTTAAAGCATGGATTTATTCACTATCAAAGCAGTACACTTACAGTGCAGAAAACAAAAAATGCACAAAATATAGAGAGTAAAAAAATCACACAAAGCCACCACCCTAATAAGCCACTTTACATACTACTGTCCCCCTCACCCCCAAAAGCCAGAGCTTCACATGTCTTGGAAAAAGTCTGCTTTTTTAAAAATTGCTTTCCAAAAGTAACCAAAAGCAACTGACATTTTTCACTGGCGATTCCCAGTGAAAAGCAACAGGATCCAATTTATAACATATAGAAATACTAAAAGCATTTCCCATCCCTGTTCTTCTCAGCGCCTCACAGATTGTTCAAAGTGCATCCACTCTTCTCTCTCCACCACTGCTCCAAACCCTGTCCCAGACCTCCGACCTCAGCAGATGTTTTTCTCCCTGCCCCCTTTTTAAACCTTCTCTTTTATTCTAAAAAATGAGAGTTCTGCTCTGTTTCCAGCACTAAATCAGTCAAGCTTGCCTCATCCCTTGTGATTTGTTTTTTCTTTCTATGCACTCCCTAGTTCTGCCTGCGGCTTCTGCTCTGGCACAAACATGTCTCCACCAGAACCTGGGGATACAGGAGGAACCCACCCCCACCCCCATTCCAGAAGCAACTGTTGACAAGATGATTATTCTTTTATAAGGAAGTGGAGGAAAAAATGCCCCCAATCTATGGGGGAATGGGAAAAGAGACATCAGAACTCCTGTAGTGGGTCCTGGGTTCCCGGGAGCCATTACAACATCAAGATGATAAGAATAAAGACAAGAAATGAGGCTGAGAGAAGAAGCTGGGCTTGGGGTCTGACCAGCGCTGCTCTGGGCAGCAAAGACAAAGGCACCTTGAGCTTGCTACTACTTACTGGGTTCATAGAGAGTATCGGATGACCGAGAGAGCAGTCATAATCCTAAATTGATAAGGATCTTATAATGGAAGAAGTGTCAGATGTGTACAGAGGGTGGTGGTAATCCTACAAGGATGAGAATCTCATGCTGATGAGAGAGTTAGGTTAATGAGGATTTTAAATTGATTACTGGTGAGTGAGCAAAATGTTCTTACAACAGTAGGTGGGATGAGTTAAACTAACAAGGAATTTGTCCCTCCCCAGGTGAAACCTTTGTCTTGTTGTATTACTACTTTGTTCTCAAAGAACCAGGATGTCTTCAGCTGAAGTAAACTTGCTCTTGAGCATCACAGCATCATGGAACTATGGAAGCCTCAGACAGGCTTATCATAATTTAATTGTAAAATGCTTTCCCCAAAATTATATAGAATGGCTCCTGACAACAATTTAACATCTGTCAGGGAAAATAATCTAGAAATATTTTGCATGCAACCTTGTTCTTACAAAATTGAGATTATATTCCCTCTAGTGTGGTCTGTGAACTTTACGTTATATTCTTCCACCCATCTATCTATTCATCCATTCACTTGTGGTTTTTTAGCAAATATTTATACATTTGATCCTACCCAAAAGGCCAAGACGTGATGCAGCCAATATTTATTGTGGACTCACTCTGTACCAGGATTTGTCACCAGGGAATAAGCAATAGACAAATAGATCTAAATCTGTGCCCTCACAAAGCTTAATCAAGTGCAAAGACCTGGACAGTGTTATAGGAAGGATATATTAACATTATGTATATATAATGTTAAGTAGTAATGAATAGATATCCTGTGTTATTCTTGAACAACCTGAAAGTAGTCAGGAATGCCGGGCAGAGGGCTGGTTGTTTTTCAGGGAGGTGAAGTATGGATGAAGCCAGGAGAAGCCGGAGGTCTGGAGGATGAGGCTACCCCAGAAAGTGGGCCTCACAGAAGAAAAGCCAAGGACTGGGTGGGCTCTACAAAGGGCAAGGAGCCAGCATGGTCTGAGCTGGATGTGGGGAGAGAGAGGTCAAGAGTGGTGCCTGGACCCTGGCCCTGAGCTGACTTGGGGAATCAGCAGAGAGCAGATAGGGCAGCCCATAACTCAGACACTTCTTAGCCATCCAGGTAGAGAAGTAGGGGATGTAGTTGAGAAAAATGTTTTCCCTGTGTTATTAAATATTTGGAAAAACTTCTCAATTTAAAAGGCATGAAAGGGAACACAAAGAAAATTAAGTTTCTTTCCATCTCCTCTACCCACTCAACCATTTTTCCTACCCAAATGCATCTTCTTTACAAGCTTTCTTAAACCCTTCCAGAAACAGGAGGCACATTTTATAGGTCCACATTTCCTTTTATCCTCCCTGACATTCCAGCACAGTGTGAGCACAGTCTTCCACATGCATTTATCACTTAGCTATCTTCCAATAGTCCCCTGTGAATAAGAATAAAGCACTGGCATTTTTTGTTGTTGTTGTTGTTGTTGTGTTTTGAGACAGGGTCTTGCTTTGTAGCTCAGGCTGGCCCTGAGCTCGCTATGTAGCCCAGGCAAGCCTCAAACTCAGCAATACTCCTGCCTCTGCCTCCCAAGTGCTGGGATTACAGTTGTGAGCCACCACACCAGGCATTGTGGAATGTGGTACTGATTGCTGGTGGGCCTGAGCCACCAGGCCCAATATCATATCATTGCATGTGGTTGCCAGAATCAAACCAGGGACCTTGCACTTGCTAGGCAGGCGGTGAAACCACTGAGCTAAATCTCTGGCCTGCCACTGACATTATTCAGAAAGTTACATCATTTCCAGAGTTTCCAGTTTATGAATATGCATATAATATACATAATATTTTTAACAAGCCCAGTCAGTGGATTTTAAATTACTATTATGAAACATTATTGAAATATCCCATTAATTTTATATAGTTCATTAAAATATGCAATTATGTTTATAAAATAAATATCTTTAAATGGATATTTGTTAAGGCAAAGGATGTGTGAATTTTTACTTGGCTTGATACTGCTGAGTTTTGACAGGGGAACATACAGGAGGATGTGCTTTCTCATACTCTCTCCAGAGAGTGTGGCCAAAATTTTGCTTATTTTCTATATGATATAGAGATTTTTTTAAAGTATAAGTTTTATCCTATAATCCTATTATAGTCTGTTTATGGCTTTTGTGTCATCATTTGTTTTCTTCTTTTTTGCTCTTTCTTTCATTTTTTTATTTGTTAGGTAGTCTCATTTTTTACTCCAGACTGGCTTCGAGCTCACAGTGACCCTCCTCCCTCAGCCTCCTGGGTCCTGTGATTACTGGCATGCACCAGCATGCCCCGCTTCTAGGTCATGCTTTGAAGAGCCTTCTTCTGCCTGAGGTTTTTTTTTTTTTTTTAACTCTCTCGTGTTTTCAAGTATTTTTACTTTTATATTTTAAATGATGTAACCCTATTTTTCTTTCCAAATGACTGCCGAGGTGCCCAATGCTGTTAAGCATGCATTTCTCCTTAATTACAATCGGCACTAACAAAGTACAAGAGATTCCCATGTGTTTGGGGCTTATGCTGAACCCTCCATCCCCTTCCACTGTCCTATCTACTGAAAAGACATAAGAGGGATGTCGACCTTCAAACTGAGAAGGTACCAACCGGCATAAGCCTAGGCTAATTCGTGACTAGGTGTGTCAGGCGGCACACAGGTGCGGGCTGCAGTGCTACTGATGTTGCCAGTCCCCCCATGCTAGACTACCATTTTTATAGAGCACAAATTGGAACAGCAAACACAGTATTAAAAGCAGTATTAGAAGCATCCTTGGGAAAAGTCACAGGTACCACATATTTTGGAAAATAAGACCTATTCAGAAACGAAAGCCTTGCCAGTCGTTACCATGGTGATGGCCACTGTCGCACAGGTTACACCTGACTGTTCTCTTGCTCAGTGGCTTCTCTGTAAGAGAGGGTGAGGCCCAGATAAGATGATGGGGCTGATGTTTTTATCTCTAGGCTTCAAGACTGGTTGTTTTCTGGCTAGGTCTTATTTTAAGGGAAACTTGATACTCTGGTCTCATCCCACCCTTAGTAGGAAACCGTGGGTCTCAGCAAGCACAACCCACCCCAGGATGCACAATCTCCTGGTGCTACAGGCTGCCCCTCAGCCGCAGAGCCTGGCGGAGGCCTGGGGCCCACTGAACACCTAGGTGGGGGGAGTGCCACCGGAAGGAGGGACTTGGACCCGGCGGGAAGGACAATTGTCATTGCGAGTCCTCTGTTCATTACTCTAGCTGTACATTTTGTCTCAATGTTTATTACTTATTTTTAAGAGGTTTTCCAAGTCTTCTTGCTTTAAAATGTTATGTTAATGTACATTTTATTTCACTAGGTGACATCATTTCTCATTCCATCATAATTAATGAAGCATTCCTATATCAGTGGGAAGTTTGGATGCTTTCGATTTTGTTCTGTAACAAATAACACTGAACTCTTTCCATAACTTGGGTTCCTGATCATTGACAGACACTAAGGAATTTGGTTATTGGCTTGAACAATTAGAAAACTAGCACATTAACAAGTTTCTAACAAGATAGTGGGTGCCAGTTCACCTTCTAACTGGTACTGTGCTAAAATGCCCATCTCATTATACTTCCACGCATAGTAAATATTTTAAGGCTTAAAGAATTCCCACTTCCTATTTGAAAAGAAGTGAATATCTCCTTTTTCACCTCTGTACAGATCCCTAATATCTCTTCTGTGAATCACGTTTGGACTAAAACCCATCTTTACATTATGTGCCCATCATTTTTCTTAGGTTGATGAAAATAATAAGCCCACAAAAGGAAGTTGAAAAAGAAAACCTTCCTGTACTCACAGTGCTCTCACTCTGGAGCAGGAGCGCTGACCTGACTCAGGGGTCCCCCCCTGCCGCACTCACGCGCACTCACTGAGAAGGAGCCTGGCACCCTCCCGCACTTTGTCAGGGTTCAGAGACCTTCAGGTCTCTTCCTTAAAACAATGCTTTTCAGGAAATGGCACCTCAGCAAAAGCTGTTAATCTGTATTATTTCCATATTCCCTTGAGTAATGAACTGTAGTTGGCCAAAAAAAA